>JACEFZ010023491.1:185000-292500 GCA_014155875.1 Cepaea nemoralis
GCGAACTGTGTTGTGGTAAACGCTCCCAAGGTGGCCAGAGGAAACGTTTTAAAGACACTCTGAAAATTTCACTGAATGCTTTTAGAATTCATCATGACACCTGGGAGGCTGCAGCCAGAGACCGAAATTCGTGGCGTGCATCATTGCGCAAAGGTGCAGTCATATGTGAGGCAAGCAGGACTGCAAGAGCTGTGAAGAAAAGGCAGGACAGAAAAACCACTGCAGGAAATCCTCCTCCAGAGACGTCAAGCATTCTTTGTCCACATTGTCAAAGAACATTTCGAGCCAAAATAGGCCTTATCAGCCATCTTAGAACCCACGGCTCCACACCTTCAACCCCACTGGATGAAATGAATGGTCATCATCATTCTTGATGGACAAACAACAACATGTATGTATGTATGTGGGTAGGGATGTATTTGATGCGTTCGATAACGGTCCATCCGATTGAGATGAAATTGTCTACACGTCTTCTTTTCATTCCCGTGCAACCAATTGTCATAGATTTTTTAAATTGTAGAATCAGCTATTTACTTACTAAAATTTAATAATTAAATTACATGACTTAACAGAAGAAATAATATATAAAGGGACATAACTTTTAGTAGCATTGCTATATCTTAGGTTAAGTCCCCTGGCTATAGATAGATAGATAGATAGATAGATAGATAGATAGATAGATAGATAGATAGATAGATAGATAGATAGATAGATAGATAGATCTGACCCGATAGATAGAGAGGTTGGGATAGACGGAGGGAGAGACGGACGGACGCGCAGACAGACAGACAGACAGATAGATAGATAGATAGATAAATATATAGATAGATAGATAGATAGATAGATAGATAGATAGATAGACAGACAGCCGGGCTGGGTCGTCAGACAGACAGACAGACAGACAGACAGACATACAGACAGAGAGACAGACAGTCGGGAACGGGAACTTATATGACAACTTATATGTATTAAATGAGATGCTCCCCATCAGGGGCTGGGTGAAGCCTGGCCGGGTCATACAGACAGACAGACAGATAGACAGACAGACAGACAGACAGACAGACAGACAGACAGACAGACAGACAGACAGACAGACAGATAGATAGATAGATAGATAGATAGATAGTCGGAAACGGGAACGGGAGCTTATATGACTACGTATATGAATTAAATGAGATGCTCCACACCAGGGACTGGGTGAAGCCGGGCCGGGTCAGACAGACAAACAAGCAGACAGACAGACAGATAGATAGATAGATAGATAGATCTCCACCATGGCCTTGGCTGGGTCAGCTAGTATATATATATATATATATATATATATATATATATATATATATATATATATATATATATATATATATATATATATATATATATATATATATATATATATATATATATATATATATATATATATATATATATATATATATATCCATTCAGAACATTTATAGTTCTAAACATACATATTCACATGCACCTATCTATGGAGTCGCACAGCCCTGTCGAATATTAAATGCCATCCCTGCACCTATCTGGAATATTGAATGTCCTATGCCATGTCTGTTCTCATGCAGACATCACACAGACAAGGCGATCTGGTGACATTTCTCCTTCCAAGTGGCTTCACCCCAATCTTGGTAGGCATTCAAAGTGTGGTCCAAATAATTAACGTTAATTTGGATGCTACGAATAGGCAGTTTGCTCTCGGGAATTTCTCCTAAGTAGTTAGTCTCTCCAATGTGCGATTACCTCATTTAGGATGAATTTAAATGTATCTCCTGTACATGAATAAACCAAACACTCACGGGGCTTGCATAATGTTGGCTGTCTGAAAATTATCACATACAACAAATTAGTAACAAAGTAACGATTAGAAGAAAAAGAACAATGTTCACAGTCGAATAGTGAAGGCTAGAACTGGCACAATAAGTAAAATAGACAATCTACACACTTGAAGTTTGGAAGAGAAGAAATACGAAACAGAAACTTAAACAGCCGGCCCTCAGACATCAGAGAAACAGATCAAAATAATGTTTGTACTATGTGAGTTTTTAGCTTAGGAAATCCAGTCACTGGGCTTAAGTCGTTAAGTCAGACGGAACAAGATGTTAATATTTACCCATATAGGTATCTTAGGAATGATAAACGTGTTTTTGCATCTGAATTCTTGTTGGCAATGCTCGTTGTTTAATATTATGTTCTTCCATGACGAGATTACTATCTTCACTCCTCTTTTTACGTGGTATAATTATTTATGTACCGACTAGCTTAAACTCCCCTTTTTCACTTAGGACGAGCTACCGGAATGTCTAAGGTCCATAATTCTTTTAACTCCTCTTCTTCTTTCCTTCCACGTGTCTAAACCAATGCTTCGTTTCGCTTCCCAGGGAATGGATTTTCCGTTACGTCATCTATTCTAATCTGCGGTTAACACAAGCCTTCCCGGGTTGCTGCCATTCTTTATCTCCCTAATTTGCCGTATTTCTTTCACACATCTTGCAGGCTGAGAATTTTATCTCCTTATATTGCGATGAAATGTTAAGCCTGTGTTCCTATTCCTAATACTGTCCGTCTCCCGGCAGGTGCCACTATGTCTAAACCTAAAGTTTGATCAAGCCATCAAAGTGAACATTCTTGAGATGTAGAAACCAGAAGTTGCTTTGATCTTTTAGTCTTTAGTCTTTAGTCGTTGGATCAATATCACGGCACACGGTTTAACCCATAAGTGCTCCGTTTTCCTCCTAACTCAAACCTGAGTCTGGAGAAACTCAGCTCGATGCACGAACTCCGTTGCATCGGCGAGGATCCTGAAATACTTTGGGTAGATTAACTCGAAATTTTTGCCCGGGCAGCGCCGTTAGGCTACTCTTTTTCGATTTCCAACTGCCAAAGGATTTTTTACGTGCGCAACAATACACACGGGCGTCCGATCTCACTACCCAGAGACCAGGGGAAATTACTGGAAGCCCAGGTGGATTTTTAAATAAATCCCGATCCTCACCGGAGCCTGAACCCGGGACCTCCAGCACTCGAGGCGGATATCATACCTCGAGACCACTGATCCCCCATTAGATTCAGCAATGAAGCCTATAACCGAGCTTTGGCAACATTAAAAATGTATCTAAATGCTCTCCATTCCACAACTGCTTCCAAGTCTGAGTTCCCAATATTCCTTGTGGCAGTGGGTTGTCCTATGAGTCCAAAGAGACATCCCATATCCATCATCCCAGGATCAATCTTGCAAATCTTTGGTCCTGGTTGTTTGTCGGATTTCCGGGCTATTTCTCAGTAATGCCCGGTCCTCTGGAGGATTTACATGTTCCCAGCCAGGTTTTTGCAAACTGTATGGTAACAAGATACTACTGCCCCGCAAAGAGACTGTTATTGTCCACTCTATTACTGGCCCTGTCCTATAAGTAGAGGAAGTGCCACGAGTGTTTTCTTAAAAGAATTGGTCGCAGTAATGTTGCTACATTGTCTTTTCCTCAGAAGGCCAAAGATCATAACATCTTTCAATCTCTCCCGCTTGGCAGGAAATTTGATAAACATAATTATTTTGTGATGCACATACAACTTGTATGTGACTCTTTCTTGGTAGGGTGTCGGTTTACACCCTCCTGGTGGGACGCATATTTGTTTCTAAGGCACCAGGGCCAGGTTCTAGTTAGTTAGTTAGTCTACAGATCATCCTCATTGCACATCGAATCATTCAGTCCATACATGCTCGAATCCCCTCCTCAGCAATTCCCGCAGCGTGTAGCGGCTCACGACACCAGTTCTGTGTTGGTTAATCAATCTTCTTTGGCTTCCTGCGTAGTGTCTTGTTTGGCCACCCCTCTTTTGATTTGCTGTTCTCGCAGTCTGACCATGGTGCAGATTCGCAGTCATCACTTGGTTCTCGCACAAGTCTTACTTCTCGTAGAGCATTCAGAATGTCAGCCTGGTCCATGGCGCGTCCGCCCTCCACCTTAGCCTTACCTGACAGCTTGTCAGCCCGCTCATTTCCTTGTACACCCTCATGCCCTGGCACAAAGATGAAACTAATTTTTGTCAGCCGAGACCGCTCCAGAGACAGCAATCACTCTCTTCGGATCCACCCCACCTCTATCCTTTTGAGCATGCCCATTGAGTCGCAAAGAAAACACGCCCTATTGAATGTCCGTGTCTCGAGCTATGTTATTGCTTTACTTACTGCCATGACTTCCATAGTCAGGCTACTTGTGGTCTCAACAAACGCACCAGAGTCCTCCTTCACCATTCTCCCTCTGGCCCGCGCTGTGAAGGCCCATAAGCTTCTCACATGTCGGACGAACGACCCATCTGTGTAGATGACAGCATCACCGTCTATTGAATTCTCGAAAATCAACGCTTGTACTTCCGCCTCCACAGCAGCCGGATTTGCTTGTCTGCATTTTCTGTCTAGTTGGATGCAAACTGAAAAGTATGTACATAAATCTGTTGGCACTTGTACCAACTCCTCGCCAGGTTCTAAGTCCTCCACTTGTTGAAGAATGTCTTCAGCTTGACCTATCTACGACCATACTCTTTTTAACCTGCTGCCCTTCACCTTTATAATTTCACTATGCGGTGAATGTTGTGTGTTTGTATTAATTCTGAGGTAGGCAGTTGCTCTGCAAATATGTAGTCTGTCTTCAATGCTTGGGAAATCAGGAAGGTAGCGCATCGCCCTGCGTGCTGTATCACTTGTACATCCAATAATAATCCGCATAGCTTAGTTTTGTTTCCTTTCCATCCTTTCTATATCTGCTTACGGCTGAGAGTCAGGATTGCCATCGCATACTCAAAAACAGACATGATCAGCCCCTCATATAGGAGGCATAGATGGCCCTGCTCACAGTTTGCTGCCGCCATCATCCGCATAGCAGCCAAACCCCGCTTGGGCTTTGTTATCACCTGGTCTATGTGCTCATTATAAGCAAGGCTTCGATCAAAACATATCCCCAGGTAATTCATTGCCTGCATTCTTTCCACAGTCTCTGAACACAGATTAACAGTTGGTGTTGGAGTGTTGACAATATGATTATTCAACGAGAACCATGTCACTGTTGCCTTTGTTGGGTTGACCATTGCCCCAGCTTCAGCACACCAAATACTTATGCGATTGTGTTGGCTTTGCAGTTCCACAGCAACCTGATCTCTATCTTTACCCTGACGATACACTAAAACATCGTCGTCATATGACAATGTCCTAAAGTGATCTGTTCTCTGGTGAATCTCACAGTGT
Source organism: Cepaea nemoralis (assembly GCA_014155875.1). NCBI lineage: Eukaryota > Metazoa > Mollusca > Gastropoda > Stylommatophora > Helicidae > Cepaea > Cepaea nemoralis. Next base: position 190,252 of record JACEFZ010023491.1, read on the forward strand.
AGACGTTGAACAGCACCGGAGATAATGGTGATCCCTGTGGTAGGCCAGGATATATTGTTGTTGATTCCGAAGTCCAACTGCCACATCTTAAATCTACTTTCCGTTGGAAGAGGGCTGCAGGGATCCAACTAAGGAGGAACGGACTTATCTTGAGTTCAAGAAGCTGGAGCAATAGAAAATCAAACGGTACTCTTGTGTACGCGTCCTCAAGATCAATCGCTGCAGCAAAGGTTTCAATGCCTGAGTGGAAACCTTCATAAACATCATGGGCAAAAACTGTTGCATTGGTCCAGGTTTCTCTTTTGGGACGGTACCCTCCCAGAGTAGGTGGGAAAATACATTACTTCTCTAGCTGGCTTGATATTTTTCTGGCAATTAACTTCTCCAGCGGCTTGCCTATTGTATTCTACATGGTGATTACTCGATATCCCTGAATTTTTGTGTGGTCTTTACCAGGCTTCGGCAAGGGAATCAGATAGCTGTCTAACCACTCCTCCTTGATGCTAGCACTCCCTATACTGTTGTTGTATATGTCTGCTAGTTTATCTAGCTCGTTGTCGGTACACCTATTGATGTGGTCATATCTTATGCCATCTGGCCCTGGAACGCTGTTTTCTTATCGTTGAAGCAAACCTTGATTTCTTTCATTGTCACTGTGTCTTCATCCGAAATGTTCTGGGCCTTGCACCTGTCTGAGGTGACCTCCTTGGCAAGATTTCGGCCTCTCATGTCTTTCTGGTTGCTCTGCTCTAGATAGCGTTCGAAGAGGGCTTTGCCCTTGTTCTCGCCCTCTGCCAGATGAGGTCAGCACCATGGAAGTCAGAAATTCTCTTATTCTCGACTACCTCACTCATGCTTTTATGTAGTCGACAGAACAATTTCAGTGACTTGTCTGTGCTTACTCTTTGTCATACCTCTGCCCATATTTCACCTTTAACCACCTTAACCAGTTTTTTTTTTAATAGCTTACTTTTCTGTGCATCTCTATTTCTAAGTGAATGCAGGGATCAGGATGGGCAGCTCTGTCCTTCTTGGTGTTTTGTCATTTCCTTACAGCACTACGCTTATCCATCCAGGTCTTCTCCACCTCAAAATCCCACCAAGGTGGCTGCTCCCAGCTGTTTTTCCTGCCCTGAAACTTTCTGCGCTTGTCGCGTCTTATTTTACTCACCACATCTTGCCCTGTACTGTCATACTGGAAGGTCTTGACAGTGCTGCCTGGTTCTGCCTTTCTCCACCAATATGCTGCAAGGGTGGTGGTCGCTGCCGTGGTACCCTAGGACACCCCATCTACACACTGTAGTGAGTGAAGGAGAAACCAGCGCCAGATCAATAACACTATCCTCATCACCTGGGCGGCTAGTTGTCCTGGTGGCACAGCCACTGTTGATACACACCAGGTCAATAGTTTCAAGTGCAGTCTCGAGCTCCTCCCTCTGTGTGTTGGAGGAAATGTTTCCCCATGATCGGCCTCTAGCGTTAAATTAGCCACATAAACTTACATTTTTTTCATGACCTAATATGTCACTTACGCACTGCCATGTCTGGGAATCCACACACGCGTTACGGGAATTAACATTAACCAACACGAATGGTGGACCGGATTGCACTCTGACCGCCTGTATTTGTTTGTCGTCATTGTCCCAGCTGGACATTTCTACCTCTGAAGCAACCATACTATCGCGGATGAGAATCGCCATTCTCAGATGTCAGCTGTTGTAGAAACATTTGAAGCTGGCCATTTTGAGTAGCTGATCACCGAGTCTCGTCTCCTGGAGTGCTACAATGTCGTTCCTGTAATTAAGGTTTTCGAGAATTGGGCCACGTTGTTTTACGCTGGAGTAGTTCCAATATAGGAATCGAGTATACCTGAGTCCCGGACGGTCACATTTAAGTCTAAAACGCCTTACCCTTCCACGCTTGCATCGCTTACGGCCACCATGTTGGCCCTGCCGTCTTGTTTTGTTGACTGCCGTCCGTAAGGAACACACAAATTGTTCCGCCATGGTGAAGAAACCGAACATCACAGAACCACACACGCTGCAAAAATTCACTCAAGGATTGCTTCACTCAATGCACGAAACTCTGTAGCATCGGCGCAGGTCTTGAGAAAACCTTCTGGTTTTACATCCTGGCACACAAATTAATTATGAAAATATCCATCTCCTACGCGAAAAGGTAGCGGTCTGAAAAACAACACAACCGTCCTTTGCCATCTTGACCGGAAGTCTCTGGGCCAAATTCTATACTGGCCAAGACCTACTAACACATCCTATTTGTGCGTCCTGATCAACAGGTCCCTTCGGGGTCCTGGCTAACTTTGTAAGATCGCTGAGTCTGCACACCAATAAGCCAGACGTGGGACAACGGATACTCACGCACACCTCAGTCAGGTATGACATCACACTAATGTTGGATAACAGGATGTCTTCATCCGACATACACGACTTCACGCTGGAGTTCACAGCCAGCGAACGCAAGCAAGCGAGCAAGCACACCCTCCTGATTTAAGAGTTTCCTTCCCTTGATAATTATTTATCTGAGTGAGTTTCTCGCCAACAGAGTTCCATTTGAAATTTGTGTTTGAAATGTTAGGCTTGTAGAAGTTGTCCAGTTGTGAGAAATCATATGGTTCCCTCAAGAACTGTGAATTTGTATCCCTCCTTGTAGAAGAATACATAAACAGCTGTTCTACACATCCAACATTGGTTGAAGTGAAAGGTCCTGAGTGTAGAGTATCAGAAACGTTTCTGCCTTGTTCGGCTGTAGAGTCCATCAACTGTTATTCCCTGTTAGATTCGGCTGTGTTGATGATAGGTATTACCTTCATCTTGTCCAAGGAAGTATTTTCTTCTTTGCTGGTAGCAGACATGTTTATCGTCCCTGAATCAGAGTCCGTAGTATTATCTTTATGAATGCTTTGCATATCTTGAGTTTCCTTTACGAAAGTCTCCAAGTTATCTACTTCGCAAGAATTCTCCTCCGTGTCTTATTTTCCTCTCTGGCCGGGCTCACTTGTGCCAAGTCCAGTTGATGTATTCTCTCCCTGGTCTGGTTTTCTTGTGCCAAATCCAATAGAAGTGAACGTTGTGCGTTGTCATTTTCAATGCCATCTCCCACCTGAGATAAGTAATTGAAACTGCTAATTATTTCATGCCAGTCTCCCTGAGCGTAATTTTGCCAAGAAATCACGAATCAGCTGAAAGATGCTGATGTTGACAGCGATGTAAAGGATATGCGAAACCAAAAAAAAGTTTGTTTATTTTATCTTGTGTGGCCACACCGAGAGAAACTATGTAGTCCTGTTTTATATAAATTCCTGTCTCAGATGAATTCATTCCACTCCTAGTTCCTCTGAACTGAAGGGAACAAGAGAGTCGGGTAAGGCCTCGCCTTCGACTTTAATAGTTTTCCTCAGGTCCTTCTCCTCCTGGAGTTTTCTCCTTTGGGAAGTCTTACAAAGCTCCTGAGTTTGCTGGGTTGCCAAGCCTGTTAATCCGCTGTCATTGCGGTGTAAACATTTATCACCTTTGTGACTGCTTACTGTACTTTTGGTACATTTCTTTGCTATTCTGTTTCTTCTTAGGAATAGAAGTCGGAAGCATCTGCCTTTCTGTGTCCAGGTTTTCGTCTTTCTCAGCCATGGGAATTGGCGAAGGAATGCATGCCTCTTCATTATGCCAGTCAGCTTCCTCGCTTTCTATCAGAGTTTCGGCTTGAGTAATTGGATTTTCCTCAGCCGAGCTGGTAGAACCCTCCACGATCTTTGTTTTAATTTGCTTTTTCCCCCCCTTCATCTCATCTTCATCAGCTTTTCCACATATATCTGCATTGCACTTTTCAATTACTTCCATCATAAGTTCATCAGATGCTCTTGTATCTCGACTCTAATAAATTCATCTAGATCATCTCCTATTAAGCCGTTCCTCATTCCCAGCGTTCTGATAAACTTTAAATAATAAGTTCGGTGAACCATGATATATTTTCAGCTTAAACTCAGACAAGTAATTAATTATTACCCTACACAGAGCTAGTCATATTTATACAAGAGCAAGAAAGTAACAAGAGGAACTGACAACGTATGAGAATGATAATAGTGACGCAAAGCGGCCCATAATACACTGAATTAACTAAGCATTATTTAATTATTCATGATTAAATGAAATTATAAAGCATGTAATCACAATATCATCATATACATCACCAATAAATTAATTATTATCACTAAATAATGTGATTATTAATTCTACAAGGTGAATGATATAAATTAACTGATATGATACCATCCTTAAATAACTGTATAACAAGTTATTTAGATTCTACAAACTTCCCTAGAAACACATTCCTAAATTAATACATAGCAAATGTAATGGGTGAAGAATGAAAGAACAGTTTATGAACATCGATAGTCTAGAATGTATTCTCTGTTTCTGTCATGGACGAGAAGTCCTAATGTGTCAAATTGTCGCCTACGGTCGAGCAAGCTAATACGTTAGAAATAAATGATAACTAACTAATGCTACTATTGAAGAATGACTTAGGTTCTATCCCCTAGGCAAAACCGGAATAATAACAGACTACCAGATTTGAAATAGGTTCGTTCCTTGCGAGCGAACCAAAGTGTTCTAGGGTTTACACCCGGATTCTATCGCGGAGGAGCAGATCAATATGTCATAAGTTTGGCTGGGGTTGCTGCGGGGCGGACAATCTGTCAAAATTGTCATATACTGCCAATATAGTACCTTGCGGTGTATGGCAGAGGGATCTTTGAGCCTGAGGAATTAAGGCTGCCTGACTAGTGCAGTCGCCGCGAACTGTGCAGGTTAGGATTTTCGTTTTGCCCCCGACAGAATAAAATTTTACGCCTTACCGATGGATCCCAAATGAGAGTCCGGCGTTCTAGACACGCGACCAGGCGCTTCTATCACTCAGTCAAAATTCATATTCTCCTAATAGTGTTTAGCTCTGGGTGCAGTTTGAGATTCCTTAAATCTGTCAGACTTACTTACCACCCCAAATCCCAGAGAGAGAGAGAGAGAGAGAGAGAGAGAGAGAGAGAGAGAGAGAGAGAGAGAGAGAGAGAGAGAGAGAGAGAGAGAGAGAGAGTTAAAGCGGAACAAATGTCTTATGCTGATTGAAGACGCCGCTCATAGATACTCACGAAAACAGCCAATAAGTGGCTCGTTGAAAATATAATATATTTAGCGGTTCTTGGTATCACCAGGAGAAGAAAGAGGAATTAACATATGCAGAATAAACGTGTTATTTATGGGCTGCATGACAAGGTACCTCCCTGACATAGTCTACTCCTGGAATATATTTATGAACCCTCACTAAATGATTTAATAATGGGTGTACTTATTTGAGCTACACAAAGATTTATAGATATTTAGAATCTGTACGGACAAACTGAGTTTAAAATACAACAACTGTGTTTATTATTGTTTTTTCCTGATGATAATATCATGATGATTATTATAATGATGTAACACATAACTCATCTGGCTAAGAGGACACATATGTCATAGCTCCCCCCCCCCCCCCCCCCCCAATGAGACGCAGCTCCCTGTCAGCTTAAAGAAGTCCAAGTTGGTCCCTTCACTAGGCTCAGTCATTCCCTGTTTAGAGTTGTTGACAGTCCATGGCTCCTAAGAGAGCTTGGATGAAACGAACGGAGATGGGTAGTATCTACGCCTACACATATCAACACACATATTCAACTACATTCATGTAAACATACATTCATGTCATAATATGCATGCATGTTCCATCCACCAATCACGTGTCATGCCTATAAGCGTGGGTGGTCATGTTCTGCCATCTCACTCGAACACCAGAGTCGTGGATCAGCTCCGTGTTCCTGTCTCGACCATGCCACTTGGTCAAGCCATCCAGGTATTTACTTCTCGGTCTTCCACTTGGTCTCTTTCCTTCGATCTTGCCAGTCGTCACCAAGTTCTCCAAGTCACTTCTTCTCATAACACGCCCCAAAAACTTTGACTATATACGTCTGATGACTCTAATCAATTTACGATATTTATTTGTTTCTTGAATGACTTGTTCATTGCTTTTTCTGTCCGTCCATGGTATTCTTTGCATTTTCCTCAGAAACCACATTTCCACACCCGTCAGATGTTTTTCAGCTCGACTGCTCATTGTCCACGCTTTACACTCATACAAAAGAACAGGTTATGTGTAGCACTTCAACACTATTTTTCTCGTTTCAATTGATATCTTTTTATTGGTCAGTATGTTTTTCATCTTGCAAAAGGTTAACTTCGAAATGGCAATTCTTGTTCTAATCTCTTCAAGGCATCTCCCATCAGAAGTTATGACTGTTCCGAGATAATTGTATCGATTAACTTGCTTAAGAATATGCCAATTTACTCGAATGTCACATTGTAATATTTCCTTATTCCCAGTAACGACCATAATCTGTGTCCTCTTACTATTTAGTTCTAACCCTAGTGTTTCTCTGTGTGCAAAAACCGCATCTACTAAAGTTTGCAGGTCCTGCAATCAAGACTGTTTTATCTGCATATCTCATGTTACTGAGTAATCGAATGCTTCGCTATGCTGCACCGGCGATCTGTGTGTCACTAACTTTTATATATAATCAATGTCTCACCAAAGGTCACTTCCCATCAGCCTTTAAAATTGCTAAAGTGTATCCTCATTTAAAGACTGGTTCATTAGACGACCGTCTCATGAGTAATTATAGGCCAATTTCCATATTATCCTCACTATCCAAACTGCTAGAAAAGCACATCCACAAAAGAACACTAGAGCACTTAGTTCGCCACAAACTAATTGTTGACAGTCAGTCAGGATTTCGGCCAAAATATTCTTGTCATACGGCCCTACCAAACATGATTGAAAACTGGCATCAAAATATAACAATACTCTATGCGGTACGGTGTTTATAGTCTTTAGAAAAGCATTCGATATGATAGATCATACTATTCTAATTTTTAAAAAAAAACAAAAAAAAAAAAAAAAAAAAAACTAGAAACAATGAAAGTAGGTTGTTATATAATGACATTAATAAACTCATTTTTATTAGACAGAAAACAAGTAGTATCACACAATAAATCTCTATCTCAAGCCATTACCATTAATATTGGAGTACTTCAGGGGTCAATACTTGGCCCTCTGTTATTTGCCATTTATATAAATGATCTTCCCTCACATCTGTCGTCGTCCTGCTATCTATTTGCAGACGACTGCACAGTATATACTAACGCTATTGATTGTAATGCGCTAGAATTATCCTTGCAACAGGAAATAAATAGTGTAGTTAACTGGAGTCATGCAAAGCGCATGCAAATTAACATTTCTAAAACAACATCTATGTAATAGGTACTAGGCAAAGACGTCACACTCTAAACTCGCAGAGAACTCTTCAGCTGCACATTGGTAGCACGCCTATTGAAAGTGTAACCGAGCACAAGGCACTGGGTCTTATCATAGAACAAAATTTATCCTTTAATTCCCATGTTCATGCTCTAGTTAAATAAATAGACAAAAAAGTATACTAACTTGCCAAAATTAAAATTTACTTCGACGAAAACACAAGAAAGATATTCTATACTTCCCACATACAAACACATATTGATTATTTCTCCACAATCTGGGATGGATGCTCTAAATCAATAACAAAATGCATGTATTCACTCCAGAAGAGGGCAGTGCTTCTAATCAATGGTGATAAGCTTACAGACTATTCTAACCTACATGAACGTCTTCAGTTACTGCCTCTCCACAAACGCCCACTTTTTAATAAGGCTATACTAATTCACAAAATCCTATTTCAAAATGCTCCAAGCTACCATTGGCCATTGTTTAACTATAACGCAAGACATAGCGAACGACAAAATATACTTCATGCCCCTAATCCTAGGATAGACTTATAAAAAACAAGCTTAGCATGCTCTGCCACTGAGTTGTGGAACAATCTTCCACAAACAATCAAAGACAATACCAATCAGTATACACACAGTCGCAACCTGTTTTAACACTACCTCAGGACAGACTACATTCCCCCATTTAAAAAAAATCAACAACAACAGCAATATCAACAACAAAGACAATAATAATGGTAAATTATCGCGAACGACAACTAGCCAAAAAAAACATTCCCATATGTATGGCACGTTACACCTTCCTTGGGTATTTATAATGGCCATGTTAAACACTATAGATATAGGTATTATAGGGGAAAATGAACAAAAGATAGTGGACATATTGACTCACTTAAAAGACAATGCTCAACAAATGGAGCTGGTTATCAATCAAGATAAGAAAGAATATATAAATAAACTCTGGCCACATACATATAGGTAATATGACCATTAAAAGAACGGAAACATACAAATAACTGGGTACACTCTTTAACTGCTCCAACATAATAAGGGAAGACATACAATCTAGAATGAACTCTGGAAATAAGATATACTATGCACTACAACATCTGCTAAAATCAAAGGCGCTTATCTCGTAACACCAAGATCACAATTTACAAAACACTGATCAGACCAGTTGTGCTGTATGATTCTGAAACCTGGAGTACAACTAAAGGAGACAACGCCTTGTTACAAACCTTTGAGAACACAGTCTTAAGACGCATCTTTGGGCCCATTAGGGATACACACAGGGGAGAGTGGAATAGAAGAAGCAACAAAGACATTTATGATCTGTTTAAGTCCCCGCTAATCACTGGTATCATGAAGGCTAATAGACTACAATGGTTGGGGCATATAGAAAGAATTGAAGATAAAGGGGAAACAAATCTCGCATACACTCAAGAAATAAATGACCGTAGACCCCGAGGTAGACCAAGAAGACGGTGGAGAGATAATATACATACAGACATACAAGCACTTGGAATCAACGACTGGCAAGAGAAAGTCCACCAGAGACGTCTTATATCTGCAGCAAAGAACCTCAATGGCTAGGAATGCTGAAGAAAAAGATGTTAAACACTGCCTCAGTGAGTCATGTATTATTGATTTATTATGATTTTTAACGCGTTTTAATGCTTATTGTTCTTTTATTGTCAAAGATTTGCTTCGTGAGAGATGTTGAATGAAAGAATGTATGAGAGGAAATAGAGAAGAAGGGCAGAAAGTCAGAAGGGCCTGCGTGCACAATTCTAAACCCTTTGACAATAAAGATTTTCGTTCTTTCGTTCGATGTATCGTCCCCCAATGTTAATTCCTTTCATATCTTCAATATTTCTGAAAATATTTTTACTGTACAGGGAAAAAAGATCTGGAGGCATTACACATCCCTGTCTCACACCTCACACATAAATATATATCAGTTCTAAATAAATAGTGCCGTGGTGCGGGATGAAGCTGGCTCCTCACGACCACACGTGCTAAGGGGCAAGCACACGCTGTACGGGCTCTCCTTACCGAGGGAAGGAGGGCTTGAGAGTGGACATGGTAGTAGCGAAGGGACAAGCTAACATCAAGGATAACAATTGTGACCGAACGCCTTCATAGCAGGGTTAAGACGCCCGGAGTCATGACGGACAGGACCTCCCCCAGAGTGTATCGAGAGCTTAAAGGTCCGAAATACCTGGGGAAGGGGGTTTCGCTTCTGACGATCAGAAGCCCTCTGTCGTGTTTGCTCTGCGTCCGAGTTTTTTACGATTAACTTATGGCTAGTCCATCAGACATGTCCGGAGAGACTGGCGGGCAGCTGGGAATACAGCGAGCTGTTGCAGCGCAATGGTGAAACTTTCTCCACCGGTGAAACGATGGGGCCGACAGAGGACCGTTCTTCTTCTTCTTCTTCTTTGCGTTCATCTGGAGTGTTTTTCAGATGTGATTGCGGTGTGTTTGTTATGCACTCTTGGGCCGAAACCCGTAGGCCAACACATCCGGCTTTAGCGTGCTTTTTTGACCAGGTAGCATTCCTGAGAGACTCTCACTTTTGCGGTACCGTCCACAACGGACCGGTCTGATAACCTCTAACGCTGTATAATAAGCTTATCGAGGGACAAAGTAAGAGTAACAATAGATGTCCCCAGGGTCCTCCGAAAAGGAGGACGGAACCACACGATGACGACACGGACCGTGCAATCTACCGTTCAGCCCACAGACCGGGTTCTTCATGCGTTTGTGGCAGAAGCTACGACTGCTTCCGGGGAATGAGAATTCACGCTGGACGTAAGAAATCAAATCAAATCAAATCAACTTTATTTTAAAAGGGTAACAAATTGCGCACGCAGGCCCGTCTTACATTCGGCCCTTCCAATCACTCGTCTTGCGATCATAAAGAGCATTATACATTTACATAGGAAGAAAGATAAACATTGTGAAATGAATATTGTAAACATAATCAAGACAAATTGCCATGTTATGAGGCCCATCTCCCACCTACCCATACATCACCCCACCCACTCACACAACCCCACCTACCCACACACATACAGGGACACATAATACCCCACCAACCAACCCATTCCCCTTCCCGCACATCCCGCCACCCACACACACTAAGAAGTGTGAGAGTGCGTCACAGGAGGTATGGCAGTGCTCCTGGGAACAGGATAAGACACAAGAGGACCTCAGCCAGAGAGAACCTCACAGAGAACCGCAGAGTTCTATAGCTGAGAAGACTCAAGTCGAAATCACCTGTGACATACCTGAGCAACCTTCCAAAAGTCTCAGGGTGAAGATCAAGTTCCCTAATGTCACCAGGAATGAAGAGTCGGCATTATTAGACGATCCGTCGTCCCGTGTTTTAGAAGAAGAGCTAATACACAAATCCCTAGAGGAGATGTTGATAAAGTTCGGAAGAGGTTGTCTACCTCCACTCGCTGATTAAATTTCGTTGCAGCGAGAGGAGTGAAGCAGCTATGCCGCAGAATACCAGGCGGCAGAGACTGCGGGAAGAAATTAGGAAACAGAAGAATGACGCTCGGAAACGGTGGAAATCGGTGGCTGATCATGAGAAAGACGGCTTGTGCCAGGTGTGGCAACATCTAAAAGCCAGAACTGATCTGCATGTTTGGGCGGAAGACCCGGAAGGAACGTGCGAGATCCTTCCGGGAACCATACAAGTTTGCAGAGGACTTGTTCGAGCAGTCGCGATTCGGCATCCTCGATGTCAACAAAGAGGAGTAGGAGAACAACCTCGTGACGACGTACTCGGATGGCCATTGGAATATTCCACTCGGAGAGATCAAAGGGCTCAAATGCATAACTAACGGTGGAGTTCAATGCCAGGCCTCCGATGTGGAGCGAGGTGGTTGCGGCAGAGAAGAAAGCGAGAGATAAGTCGGCACTGGGGCCCAACGGCGTGCCTTACACAGTCTATAAAAGATGCCCGAAAGTCCTTATGAAGCAACACCGGATACTGAGATCCGCGTGAAAACAGAAGCATCTCAGCACGGAGTGGAAGACGGCCAACGGAATCTACATTCTCAAAAAGCAAAACTCATTCAGCATTGCCCAATTCAGGCCGATCTGTCTCCTGAACGTTAAGGGGAAAATATTCTTCTCGATCATGACCAGTTGAATCACGAAGTACTTGATGCGGAACAAGCACATAAAGACAGCGGTTCAAAAAAGAGGCATGCACTGAAGGCTTATCACGTGCCCGAGAACATCACGGAAAATACGTGTGCAGTACTTCTCAGGCTTCTCTTTTCGGTTCTTGACCAACGTTCACGACCAGATTGATCGACTTGCAAGTGGGAATTGCCTTGAGATGTACGATTTCGCCGATATTATTTGTCATGGCCATGCAGGTCATCCTGGATGCAGCATCCGGCTATGCACACGGTCTGAAACTCAGCGAAAAAAGAACACGCCGCCGCTGAAGGCCTTCATGGACGATACGACATTCCTGACATCAAAGGAGAGTGATGTTCGCAGCATTCTCCTCAGACTTAACGATCTGATTCGCTGGTGCAGGATGAGCTTCAAGCCTAATAAATCTAGCTGCGTGTCGATCATGAATGGTAAGGCGGCGGTAAGGGTTTCGTGGTGGCCGGACAAACGATTCCCACAGTGATAGCGGAACCCGTGAAGAGTCTCGGTCGTGTGTACGACTCATCCCTGGATATGAACGTAGTGGTAGAGATGCAAGAAATGCTGACGAATTGCCTGGGTACCATAGACAAAATCAGGCTGAAAGGCAAGTTCAAACTCTGGTGCCTCCAATTCATGCTTATTTCTAATCTCCTGTTGCCGCTGCTGATGTATGATATTGGCGTGTCCACAGTGAGCATCATGGAGGGGAAGATAAGCAGGTATATACGAAAGTGGCTTGGAGTACCAACATGCCTCATGACTGTCGCATTGTATTGCTAACAGAGTACGTTCGCCCCTAACCCCCTCCCACCGTTCCCGTCCCTCATGGAAGAGTTCAAATTCGGAAAAAATCAGACTCGCGATGATGCTGCGCGAGCCGCCAGTCATAACGGTCAGTGCCTCAGTTCCCGCCTTGAAAACGGGAAGAAAATGGAAAGTGGTCAGCGCCATCTAAGAAGCCCAGGCGACACTCCAGCTGAAGGGTGTCATGGGCCACACTCAGGTTGACAAGAAAGGGGTCGGCTTCCAAAGCAATGATTCGATTTGGTCCCAGGCGACGACCAAGGAACGCAGGGACCTGGTGGTTAAGGAGATCCTCAAGGTGAAAGATGACGAAAGAGTCAGAAAGGCTGCCCAAAAGGCGCAGCAGACACAATGGATGTCATGGGAAGCGGTAGTGCAGAGATCTCTTACGTGGAATGAGTCTGGCGCATGGCACCACTGCACCTAAGTTTCGTCGTCCGATCCCTCTGCGATGTCCTGCCATCAGCTGCTAACTTGGTCAAGTGGGGGAAAACCACCGACCCGTTCTGCCCCCTCTGTACGAAACTCCAAATCGTCCAGACGGCGGAACACGTACTGTCTGGATGTAGGGTTGTAGAGATGGCCGCCATAGTGGATGTAGCAAGAATGAAGGCGAACAGAAAGGGGTACAGGCCGAGGCCGATGGAGATTTCCTTCCTCAGAGAAGGGAGCAAAGAAGGCAAAGCTGACGACCTGCCGCTTGCTACCATTTTCGAGGGACTGGGAACTGACCGTTTACCTGAAGGGCCGTGGCGATTACCCTGAGGAGATCAGAAGGTTTGGCTTGCGACCTGACATAGTACTTAGCTCCGCGTTAGCCAGGGCAGCTAACGCAGATTGAGCTGACTGTCTCTTGCGAATCGAATATTGAGGCGCAACATCTTTACAAATTAGAGAAGTTCAGTGACATGGTCGCCAGTCTTAGGCGGAACGGGAGGAATACACCGTCAGGCTGTTCGCCGTCGAGGTAGGCGACAGGGGTCTAATCTCCCACTCAGTGTTTGATGTGCTGAAGCGAATGGGCATGAAAGGACAAGCAAGAACTCGGACCCAGAAACAACCGTCTGAAGCAGCCGAAAAGGCCTCGTGCTGGCTATGGAAATGTCGGAAGCTAGAATAGAATGAGTCTCTAAACTAATATGGTTAGAAGCGGTAACTGCAGAACCAACTATCTCTCAAACAAGATTACGAACTTACAACGTCTCGTGTTAGCTCTTTATCCTTTTCCCCGAACGTGAGTCGTGAATCTGATTGCAGTCAAATCATGCAAATATCGGCCGAAGTCTATCCTCCATAACATAGCGATAATCGACCCCATGTCGACCCATACAGCGGCAGAGGCCAAGAGGTGGGTGCAAAACGGAAAGGAAGAGTCGGCTTCACAGTAGAGTGCGGCGCTGTGAATGGGGCACGAGGAAGCAACACGGCAACGGAGACGAATGGAGGCGATTGAGGCAGTGGCGGGAGATGAAGCTGGCTCCCCAAGACCACACGTGCTAATGGGCAAGCACAGGCTGCACGGGCTCTCTTTATCGAGGGAAGGAGGGCTTGGGAGTGGACATGGTAACATCGAAGGGACAAGCGTAACAACAAGGATAACATTTGTGGCCAAACGTCTCCAAGGCAGGGTGTCATATATTTTTGAAGGGAGTGGGAGATCACTGTAGTGCATGCCCCATCTCTAACAAAAGATGTAGAGCCCCATCCTCTTCTATCTTCAATAACCCCAGAATATGAACCTTGAGTTATCTGCAGGCCTCGTTCTATTAAATTATGTCTAGGAGATATAGATTATGGCCCTGGTAAGAATGGTAATTTACTAACTGGGAATCTGCCCCTTCTCCAATGATTCTTTAGCTCAGGAGCCCCCTTTTTAGTTTATCAAATCTGAGGAAAGTCTGGAGAATTTTCTCAGCCTGATTTAGATGAAGAAAACATGGATGTTGAGCAGTTGATAGATCTAGAGTCTTGTTATTTCCCCATTCAGTAATCCATTATGATTTAATTTATCTTTAAACAATAAACACATAATCAATCACATCAGATCTTGACAACATGATGTACAAAGAAGTTGTTGACACAGATAGGTTTGAACTTGACAAATTAACAGAAGGTCAATTCATGTTAATCATTTATTGACTGGCCTGAGCCTTCTGGTCAGTACATACATCTCTATTTTGATTTACACAAGATAATAGACAAGTTGCACCTTGGACCATTGTCCCAGACAATCAATAACAAGCATCAATATATGAGATGTCAACAAGTGTGAAAACATAGTAAACATTTTGATGTTGTACATATTAAGTGTGAAGATGTTTATCAACAATTAACCCTCCATTTCCTGAACTTTGGTTGAGGTGTGTACCAAATGAGAAAAGTAACCTGGTGACTGGAAGATTAGGTAAGCCAGGGTCCATTGACTGATGGATCACTTCAGGTCTGCCCGTATAGCTCCACTGAAGGCCTCCCCATGCTCTGCTCATAGCCAAGTCATCTTCCATCTCACTTGTGGTTCATCTCTTTCTCTCGGCTTCCCTCTGTCAGGTCTGATTTAGGTGGTCAGTTTGCTGATGTGGTGGGTGGTTGTTGGTATGTATGTAGCCACCAAGATCACTGATGAATATTCGCATAAATATATACATTCCTACCAATACAATAATAAGAAGTAGGTCGGAAGAAATCTAAATTCCTGAAGTAGGAACTAGTCCCCCTCCCCCTCTTTTTCTCTCTAATCTAGTGTTGGGTTAATTTGGGGTGGTCAGAGTTTATCACACTGTGTACGCCTTGTATCCTTGTTCCTGCTGTATGTAAGTTCTCATTTGACCTGGGGTCAGTGAACGTGTACAGTGAGACAATGACAAGAGTGAGAAGGTGTCAAGATGCATGTAAATAAATAACATACATTTATAACATTTCTTCTACTCAATGGTGTTCACAATGTGTATAAATAATTCTCTGTGTTTTCCCAATTAACTTCTTCTTCTTCTTCTTGTGTCTAATAACTCTCTTCCATTACCTGTTGTTGTTGTGATGTTGAGTGTTGTGTTGTGTGGTGATGAGTGGTGTTGTGTTTTAAGTTATGTTGAGTAATGAGTTAAGTTCACTTCGCGTGATGGTTTTTCCGCGAAGCACAGCTTGCTCATGTAATGCAATTCATGTGTGCCCTTATCTAATTAAATTTGACATAAATATGAATATTTATTTCGCCAAACCCTATTGCTTCAATAGATGAAGAAGAAAGGAAAGATTTGATTTCTCTTTCAGTTTTCTAGATTGTAAATAGGCATAGATAAGTCTGTTTTAGAACAAGGCACTTGTTCTAGTACACGAACTGTCATTTCAGCTGTAGATAGTGATAGCATCTTTTATAATGTTTCTGGTGAAATGCACAAGATTGCTTTCGAATCATCACTTCTCACAGTTGTTTAGAATAGAATGTAGTAGTGGAATGCACTTCCCAAAGTTAATAATTATCTTCAAGAATATCAGAGATGGCAGTTCTATCTAAGAGAATATTAAAGAGTCATTTTGCCCGGGAATGGCTTTGCGTCGTTAGAATCTACAGTCGAGCATTTTTACATTTCAGAGGTTTTAATTAATAATAATACATTTCAATTGACATCACAAACATGGGTTTACATTACTTGATACTTGATACATCGGGTTCTTGTCTAATCAAGGGCTAACAAACGTACCTCGGATTCAGACTTCTGCCTTGTCCATTGAATTTTTGGTCACACAATTTTTTCACATCCTTCATGAAGCGAATTCAGACAAAAGTGCGGGCTTATTAAAATTCTGATGAAATAGTAATATATGTTAATTAGGCACTGGCGCGAAGGCGGGTCACGTGGTTCTCCCATCCAATGAGGTTCCGAGCTTGGTCTGATGCAATCTTTCCAAGAATCCACGTCATTTGTTACTTGTTCAGTTCCAGTTTCGATGTTAAGTTTTAAGTCCCAATCTCCAATTGCGTTTGCGAAGTCAATTTCTTTTAATGTTGTTTCCTCTTGTTGCGGCATGTGTTGATAAATGAATAAGGTTGGCTGCGTTATGCCACATGGCCCCACTCCAGATTGTTCTATGGTATGGAACTATGTTTCCAACATTTTCAGTTATCAAGCTGTCCCCATTTTTCCTCCCCTGTATTCTCTTCTGCCATCTGATTGACCTGGTTCATCAGGCACTGGGTGTCGACTCAGGAAGTCCGCTCCCACATTCATTTTCCCAGGAACATACTCAACCTGGAACGAGTAAGGTTGAAGAAGCAGCGACCACCTCATAAGTCGGGCATTCAGAGTCTTAGATGCTGCGAGAAACATGAGTGGTTGATGGTCACATTGCACTGTGAAATGTTTGCCATATAGGTATGCCTGAAATTTCTGTACACTCCATACGAGCGCAAGACATTCTCTCTCGATAGTACTGTAATTTCTCTCTGCTGCATTCAATTTCCTGCTAGCATAGGCTACAGGGAATAGCTCTGATGGTACATCTCCCTTTCTCTGCAACAGCGTTGCCCCAATTCCTATGTTACTGGCATCGGTGCGCAGCACAAATGGTTGGTCGAGGTCTGGTAGATGTAAGACTGGATGAGCAGTTAATGCCTGCTTTAATGCTGTGAAAGCTCTCTCACAGTCAGCTGACCAAGTGACTTTCTCTGGTTTCCCCTTTTTGGTAAGATCCGTTAAAGGTGCTGACAGAGTATTGAAGTCCTTGATGTATTTTTGATAGAATCCACATAAGGATACAAATGATCTTACATCCTTCTTTGTTTTTGGACGAGGTGCTCTCTGGAGTTTGTCCACATTTCCCTCTTGTGGAGTTATCAGTCCATGAGATATCTTATGACCTAGAAAGTCCAATTCTTGGAATCCTATCTGACACTTCTTTGGTCTAGCCGTCAATCCAGTTTCTCTGAGGCGCCTGAACAAAAGATGCAGGGTTTCTACATGCTCTTCAAATGTTTCAGTTGCGATCAGGATGTCATCCATGAAGTGACTGATGTCTGGATGCTGTAGTGGGTCAAGTAATTTTCTCATCATACGTGTAAAGACGCTGGGAGCATTACTTAATCCGAATGGAAGAACGTTGAACTCATAGTGTCCTCCAGGCGTGCTGAAAGCTAACCATGGTCTAACTTCCGGTTTTACAGGAATCTGGTAATA
Source organism: Cepaea nemoralis (assembly GCA_014155875.1). Lineage (NCBI taxonomy): Eukaryota > Metazoa > Mollusca > Gastropoda > Stylommatophora > Helicidae > Cepaea > Cepaea nemoralis. The sequence continues at coordinate 207,773 of JACEFZ010023491.1, forward strand.
TCCCTTACTGAGATCAATCCTAGTAAAGTACTTAGCTCGGTTGAGTGCTGTGAAGAGTTTATTCTGATCAGGGCAGAGGTTCTGCTTGGAATTCAGTAATAGCATTGAGCTGTCGATAATCTGATGCACAATCTATGTTCTCCACTTGGCTTTCTCAATAAGACGACGCTAGCACTGTAAGGTGATTCAGATGGTGAGATTATTCCTGCGGTGAGCAGCTGTTGTATTTCTTCCTTTAAAGTCTTTTGCTTTGCATAAGGAACTGGGTAAGTCTTGACTCGCACAGGCACTGTGTCATTTAACTTCATGTCAAATTCCTCCAAATCAGTTCTTCCTGGCTTATCAGTAAGTACTTCTGCATATTTTGCCATAAGTTCCCTAATCTGCTTTTGCTGATCCTTTGTTAAGTTGGGATTGATTTCCACATCCTTAAAGGTCTCTTTGGCTTGCAGTTGGCACTCGACTCCCATTGTTGATCCTTCTTCGACTTCAGTAGCCACACTCATGGCCATCAGATGTGCAGGTTCGGTGGTTGAGGGTCTTTCATGATATTTCTTCAAGAGGTTTATGTGAAATACTTTCATCTTGCCTTTGACTGAAATTCTGTAGTTGGTACGGGAGATCTTCTCCGTCACTACATAAGGTCCTCTCCATCCTATTTGCAGCTTATTCTGACTGGTTGGAAGCAGCAACATCACCTTCTCTCCTACCTCTAACTCTCTATCCTTTGCCTTGCGGTTGAAGTTACGAGCAATTCTTCGTCTGGCTTGACGTAGATTGACATTCGCTTGTTTCCAACTGTGTTGTAAACGATTTTTCAACTCGGCAACATATGTAGATGCAGTCACGACTGTATCATCTGTAGTATTGTCAGTCCACGTTCGAAGTAACGCCTCCAGTGGTCCCTTGATTGGTCGTCCAAACAACAGTGTGGCTGGAGCAAAACCTGTTGAGTGATGGGGTACTTCCCTGTAAGCGAATAGAGCTGCGGGTAAATACAAGTCCCAATCCTCTGTCTTCTCCTGGGCAATTTTGCGCAGGATACTAATCAATGTCCCGTTCCACCTTTCCACAAGTCCGTTTGACTGAGGGTGATATGGTGAACTGAAGATATGGCGTGCATGAAAAAGTCTGAAGGTCTCTTCCATGAGCTTACCACGAAACTGTGAACCGTTGTCCGTCAAGATCCTTTGTGGGAATCCTAGACGTGTGAATATTCCTAATAATGCATCAGCGACGTGTTTGGAGTCACAGCTGGGCATAGGAACTGCTTCGGCCCACATGGTTGTTGTGTCCACAAGCGTTAATATGAATCGGTTTCGCCTCTTCGTTGCTGAGAGAGGTCCGATTATGTCTACTGCCACTTTCTCAAATGGAATTCCAGTGATTGGCGATTCACCCAACATTGCCGGTGGTGTCCGGTGTTTTGGTGATACTTTCTGACACTGTGGGCATGATTTTACAAACCGTTGTATGTCTGAGTTCATCCCTGGCCAAAAGTAGTGAGTGGTAATCCGCTGTGTAGTGGCGTTGATACCCATGTGCCCACTGAATGGTAGACTGTGACCCATCTCTAAGATCTGAGTCCTGTATTGAGTTGGTACAACAAGTTGATTAAACTCTTGTCCAGCTCGTCCTGCTTTTCTGTAAAGAAGTGCTGACTTCATGAACAGATCACCTTTACGTAGAGGTAAATGTGATTTTGGCAGTTTTCTGAAGCAGGGTTCCAAGGTGCTGTCGGCCTCTTGTGCCCTCTTCAGTTCCTCCGTTCGAGGTATTGGCGTAGTTGTTTCTGGAGTTTTTGTTGCCTGTGATCGAGTGGTCATGGTCGCCATCGCCACAGGTTGAACAGGTTCTCCTAGAACGATATATCTACAGCCGAGGATTACAGGATATATCGGATCGTCCAAGATTGCTGCCTTGATCGTCCCGGTGACATACCGCGAGGCTATGTTCACTTTTGCCACTGGAAGAGACATATTTGTTGAACTCTTCAGTGGTCCCTGTAATTCCACTATTTCCTCTGTCACCTGTTCAGGGTGAACTAAGGATGATGAAACAACACAGTCATATGATAATCCAGTATCATATAAACAGGTCGTTGTGAATCCATTTAGCATGATGGATTCCACAACCGGAATACGAGATGATGTGTCTTGATGAGGTGTCTGTTTGGACGTTTCACCAGTGCTCACTTTTCTCTCTTTTCGGTTGGCCAAACATGCCGCTGTGTGTGGAGGTGGCTTTTTCCTGCAACTCTGAAATGTGTGACCTTTAATTTTGCAATGGGTACAGAATGGTTTGTCCTCCTTCGGCGCTGTTTGGACTGGGTTTTGAGTGTTTTTCTGGGAATTCCCCTTTTTCTTGGTGGCTACAGTGTTTTCACCCTCTTTTGGCTGTGGAGTTTTGTTTTGAGAGGGGGTGTTGTTCGAACGTCCTCTTTCCTCCCATCTCCTTTTGAGATTTCTCAAATCTCTCTGCCAGGATGATTATAGTTTCCAGGCGGTCAGCCCCGTTTTGGGTTAAGAATGCCTTCATTTCGTTTTGCATTTTCCCCTTGATCTGATCAATGATAATCATTTCACGGAGTCCTTCATAATTTTCCTCAAATCCTCCCAAGCAAGTCCATCTTTGTATGTATGACTTCAATCTTTCGACTAGTTGTGCGTAGCTCTCACCCGGTTCCTTCCTTGCGGTTTTGAACCTGAGTTTATAAGATTCGGCGTCCACTTCGAATCGGCTCAAGAGTGCCGTCTTAAGTGTTGTGTAGTTCTGTTGTTCCTCTCTAGTGAGTCTTGAGAACACTTCATACGCCGTGGATCTTAAGGCCTGCGCTAACTTCGTCGCCCATCTACTTTCTTCAAGCCCACAGCTGACAGCCATTGCCTCGAAGCGTGATAAAAATCCTTCGATGTGGTCAGTCTGTTCATTAAAGGGGTCCAGAGGAAATGACATAGCTCCTCAATTAAGTTGAGAGACGTGAGGAGGTGGTTCTGTCACTGGCGATCCTGATGAGGTTAAGGGTGTAGGACCACTCCCTTTCTCTATTCTCCGGATCTCCACTTCAATCTCCATTCTCCTCAACTCCAGTTGGTGTTGACGCTCTCTCTCCTTATCTTCCATTTCAGCCTGTAGTCGTTTCTCTTTCTCCTCCAATTCTGCTTGAAATCGTTTCTCTTTCTCCTCAAATTCTGCTTGAAATCGTTTTTCCTTCTCCTCCAATTCTGCTTGAAACTGTTTTTCCCTCTCAGCCAATTCAGCCTGCAGCTGTTTTTCTTTGAGGGCCAATTCAGCCTGCAGTCTTTCCCTTTTGTCAAATGCATCCGAAATATAGTTAGCTAGTTCAGGGCCATCTAACCCGCATTCTCTACCTGTTTCTGCTATTTGGGCTCTAAACTTTGCAGTTTCCGCCATACCTATAATTTATTGCTTTGTTCTGCCAAAAGAAATATAATTGCAGTTAGTCTGATCCGCGTAAGCTTGTCAGTCCCTGATCTGCAAAGATACAACAGAGCATGTGCAATATTAAAAACACCCTATGTTATGTCTGTCTGTCAATGCTGGAAAAGCCAAAGGCAGCAGGCACTGAAGTAACCACACTTAATTCCTAGTAAAGAAAAGAATCTGAAATTAGACAGAGTTTTCCCAACGGATAAGATTTTCCGGTGGTTGATGAAATGCTGTTAAGTTCAGACTCCACAGTAAAAGAACACCTTCTCTGGAAGAGAAGTAGTGTTGGTAGAGTAGATACACACTATATATTTCTCCTGGAGCACTTCTTCCTGAAGAATACACCTATTGGAACATGGCCCCTTTTCCAGGAGTAAAGATCAGTCACCTACTCTTATTTATCTATAAATGTCATTCATATCATGTGGCTGTCAATCAATACCCCACATGGTATCTGTTAAACATTCTAGAAAATGACAATGTTCAAATCTAAAGATAACTGTGTTCATGTATTTTTATGTGATTGTTTAAAGGTTAATATATGGGAACCATCCAGGACGTAGACCGCAATATGTCATATATTTTTGAAGGGAGTGGGAGATCACTGTAGTGCATGCCCCATTTCTAACAAAAGATGTAGAGCCCCATCCTCTTCTATCTTCAATAACCCCAGAATATGAACCTTGAGTTATCTGCAGGCCTCGTTCTATTAAATTATGTCTAGGAGATATAGATTATGGCCCTGGTAAGAATGGTGATTTACTAACTGGGAATCTGCCCCTTCTCCAATGATTCTTTAGCTCAGGAGCCCCCTTTTTAGTTTATCAAATCTGAGGAAAGTCTGGAGAATTTTCTCAGCCTGATTTAGATGAAGAAAACATGGATGTTGAGCAGTTGATAGATCTAGAGTCTTGTTATTTCCCCATGCAGTAATCCATATGAGTTAATTTATCTTTAAACAATAAACACATAATCAATCACATCAGATCTTGACAACATGATGTACAAAGAAGAGTTGACACAGATAGGTTTGAACTTGACAAATTAACAGAAGGTCAATTCATGTTAATCATTTATTGACTGGCCTGAGCCTTCTGGTCAGTACATACATCTCTATTTTGATTTACACAAGATAATAGACAAGTTGCACCTTGGACCATTGTCCCAGACAATCAATAACAAGCATCAATATATGAGATGTCAACAAGTGTGAAAACATAGTAAACATTTTGATGTTGTACATATTAAGTGTGAAGATGTTTATCAACAATTAACCCTCCATTTCCTGAACTTTGGTTGAGGTGTGTACCAAATGAGAAAAGTAACCTGGTGACTGGAAGATTAGGTAAGCCAGGGTCCATTGACTGATGGATCCACTTCAGGTCTGCCCGTATAGCTCCACTGAAGGCCTCCCCATGCTCTGCTCATAGCCAAGTCATCTTCCATCTCACTTGTGGTTCATCTCTTTCTCTCGGCTTCCCTCTGTCAGGTCTGATTTAGGTGGTCAGTTTGCTGAGGTGGTGGGTGGTTGTTGGTATGTATGTAGCCACCAAGATCACTGATGAATATTCGCATAAATATATACATTCCTACCAATACAATAATAAGAAGTAGGTAGGAAGAAATCTAAATTCCTGAAGTAGGAACTAGTCCCCCTCCCCCTCTTTTTCTCTCTAATCTAGTGTTGGGTTAATTTGGGGTGGTCAGAGTTTATCACACTGTGTACGCCTTGTATCAACTTGTTCCTGCTGTATGTAAGTTCTCATTTGACCTGGGGGTCCGTGAACGTGTACAGTGAGACAATGACAAGAGTGAGAAGGTGTCAAGATGCATGTAAATAAATAACATACATTTATAACATTTCTTCTACTCAATGGTGTTCACAATATGTATAAATAATTCTCTGTTTTTTCCCAATTAACTTCTTCTTCTTCTTCTTGTGTCTAATAACTCTCTCCCATTACCTGTTGTTGTTGTGATGTTGAGTGTTGTGTTGTGTGGTGATGAGTGGTGTTGTGTTTTAAGTTATGTTGAGTAATGAGTTAAGTTCACTTCGCGTGATGGTTTTTCCGCGAAGCACAACTTTCTCATGTAATGCAATTCAGGTGTGCCCTTATCTAATTAAATTTGACATAAATATAAATATTTATTTCGTCAAACCCTATTAAGTCAATAGATAAAGGAGAAAGGAAAGATTGATTTCTCTTTCAGCTTTCTAGATTGTAAATAGGCATAGATAAGTCTGTTTTAGAACAAGGCACTTGTTCCAGTACACGAACTGTCATTTCAGCTGTAGATAGTGATAGCAGCTTTAACAATGTTTCTGGTGAAATGCACAAGACTGCTTTAGAATCATCACTTCTCACAGTTGTTTAGAATAGAATGTAGTAGTGGAATGCACTTCCCAAAGTTAATAATTATCTTCAAGAATATCAGAGATGGCAGTTCTATCTAAGAGAATATTTTGCCCGGGAATGGCTTTGCGTCGTTAGAATCTACAGTCGAGCATTTTTACATTTCAGAGGTTTTAATTAATAATCATACATTTCAATTGACATCACAAACATGGGTTTACATTACTTGATACTTGATACATCGGGTTCTTAGTCTAATCAAGGGCTAACAAACGTACCTCGGATTCAGACTTCTGCCTTGTCCATTGAATTTTTGGTCACACAATTTTCTCACATCCTTCATGGAGCGAGTACAGACAAAAAGTGCGGGCTTATTATAAATTCTGATGAAATAGTAATATATGTTAATTAGGCACTGGCGCGAAGGCGGGTCACGTGGTTCTCCCATCCAATGAGGTTCCGAGCTTGGTCTGATGCAATCTTTCCAAGAATCCACGTCATTTGTTACTTGTTCAGTTCCAGTTTCGATGTTAAGTTTTAAGTCCCAATCTCCAATTGCGTTTGCGAAGTCAATTTCTTTTAATGTTGTTTCCTCTTTTTGCGACATGTGTTGATAAATGAATAAGGTTGGCTGCGTTATGCCACACAGGGGTAAGACACTTAAAGTCATGACCCGGACAAGACAGCCTGCAGAGAGTATCAAGAGCTCAAAGGTCCGAAATACGTGGGAAAAGGGGTTGTCGTCTGACGATGAGAAGCGCCTTGCCGTGTTAGATTTAAAAATCTCTTTACTATTTGTTTTATCCATCCATGATTTTCTCATAATTATTCAGTTTAACCACATCTTCGCAGCTTCCATATAATTCCTCACTTGTCTTATAAGTCCACGATTACTTCTGTACATCAGGACTGAACTCAATACAGCTCTTAAGCATGCTTTTCCTCGCCTCGATTGACAACTATGTATCCCAGTAAATGCTCTTCATCTGTTGAACAGGTGCTATTGGATGGCTTATTCTACATTTAACTTCCGTAAAACTTCTTGCATCTGCTGATATTAAAGTACACAAACACATAAATAGATGACTTGTTTATGCATTATTCAGTTACGCATTTGGTACTTGGTGGTGATGATGATGACTAACTTACAAACTGAGCTGATCAACTGTTTGTCTGACACCTAGATTGCCAGCATGAAGGTAAATGCCAACCCCATGGCCACGAGTACATTAAGAATGGCTGCGAACGTTTTCGCTGTACAAACACATCAGACAACAATGCGGAGTATGTGTTTGTGAAAGAAAGTATGTCAGTGTATATTTTTTATACCACAACATTCAAAATATTGTCATCGTCAACACCACCATCATCATAATCACATGATTACTTGCCTTGACGATGATGTTTCTTCAAAAGTAGCAATTCCTAAAATAATATATCAGTATCAATGATTGTATTTTCAATACCATCACTTATCACTTTATAATCATGTCACGTTGCTTACCTCTTTATCAATTGCCATACATTTTTGTGTTGTTGCATCATGTTTCGGTTTTTCTGTTTCCATAAAGAAGCCACGATGTTGAACTTCTCTTCTGTATATGTGTGCTAGTTCGTCGTTGAGTCTTGGCCTCTTTTAAATTAATTAGAATTATTATCTCTGCTTTCCAAGCTATTTCCATAACTCTTCTTAAATATCATATTTAATGTGTTCCAGTAGGTTACTTTGCTTCTTATAATATTGTCCAGTAGTCATATATTATTCTGTATACTAGAACTGGAACTATGAAATACGAAATAATTATTTTGTTTTAACATTGCAATTATAAGTATTAGCTACATAAGATAATCTTTATTTTATAAAATTCACTCGCTGCATACCTTTTTTTTTCTTTTAATTCTGTGAGACATTCCACGGCTGATATTATTCATTTCTTTGACATTTAGAAGCTCGTCTCATACATACATACATACATACATACATACATACATACATACATACATACATACATACATACATACATGCATGCATGCATGCACGCACGCACGCACGCACGCACACACACACACACACACACACACACATACATACATACATACATACATACATACATACATACATACATACATACATACATACATACATCTAGGCATCTAGCAGGCAGACAGGCAGACAGACACAATAATATCGAGGCTTCCGGCCATCTAGATGGCAGACAGACAGTCATCGAGGCATCCGAGCATCTAGAACACAGACAGACATAGACACAGACAGGCATCGAGGCTTCTGGGCGTCAAATATGCAGTCAGAGATGCACACACACAGACAGACAGAAAGGCAGACAGGGATACAGTGATAGAGGCAGACATACAGACAGGCAGACTGGCAGAAAAGCAGAGATACGCTGAGAGAGGCAGACAGACAGCGAGGCAGATTGGCAGGCTGAGAGAAAAGCAGAGACGGTGAGAGAGGCAGACAGACAGAGAGGGAGATATGGAGACTAACAGAAATGCAGATAGAGAGGTAGAGAGGCAGGCAAGCAGCCAGATAGGCATACGTGTAGCCAATTATTCAGAGATGGAGACATCAAATAACTAAGCATTCAGACAGACGGACAGACAGTCATCCTATCATCGAGGAATACGGGCATACAGAGAGTCAGCTGACAGACAGACATACAGACAGATAAGCATACAGAGAGAAAACAGAGAGCACACAAATAGAGAGAGGCAGACAGACAAAGAAACAAGATAGACAGGCAGTCAGACAGTCAGACTGACGGGCATAGAGACAGGCAGAGGGAGACAAAGATGCAGATAGAGAGGAATATAGGTAGAGTCAGAGAGACAGGCAGTCAGACACAGGGAGGCAGACATAAAGGAAGACAGATTGGCAGACAGAGAGAGAGCAGACAGATAAAGATCACACCTGCAGTGTTGAAAGACAGCTGTAGGGAATCCCTATGACCTGTGATAAAGCTGTTAAGCTCTGTCACAATGGCTGATCTGTTGTCTGCCCTGTCGGCTGCATGGATTTCATAGAGATCGTTTTGTCACCGCCACTGAGAATTCAGTAACAGCTCACTGTGTGTAAAGCGCGCCCTACACAGGCGTAATTTTAGTGGACGTCTACAAAGTGTAATTAGAACACAATAAGGTATATCAGATATGTTCACAGCCAATACAGGAGTGAGACATGGATGTGTGCTATTTCCCCTACAATTCATCTTCCAGCTGATTGTTGATTTCTTGGCAAGATTACACTCAGTAGTTTGCTATTGCTTTCTGAGCGACCTGCTCACGTAACCCTAATTTACCGAAGCGGAGAGAACCGCTACCAATTATCGCTCACGTCACCTTACTCACGAGAGTATACGGGATTACGGAGAAAGCCCTGTAACACCTAGACCAGGGAGATCGGGCATTTAATAGCTTCATAGACATAACATCAAAAGAAGCAAGCCTTGACTGAACAAATTAAGAAGATTTAGACCTCTTTAATTCAGATGAAACGGCTGATTCGCCGGCAAAAGATGTGCTGTTATATGCAGACCATTAGTGCCTGTTTTACAGCGACGAGGGCAGACAGCAAATCATATTAATAAGCTGAGCTGAACATGCAGCAGATGGAATATGAATATTAATACAGCAACATCTGACGTAATTCGGGTTAGCATAACTCCTGGTCCACTAACATTCTGATAAATAGCTCACCGATGAAACAAGTTAAAGCATTCAATTATATTGGAAAATTTATCACAGAAGATGCCAGAATAGACAGTGGCATCGAAATATGTTGTCCAGAGAAAGAAAAAAAAAACAGCAAGTGCTCTTACATATCAACCATCACCAATTCTGAAACATCCAAATTTACCTAAGTCCGCAAAACGACATATAATGAATAGCATATTTACTCCAACTTTATCTACCCGTGTCAAACATGAACATTACACCCAAAAAAAAAATAAAAAAAAATACCATTTAGCTAAATTCAACATCTGTGAAATCAGATGCTTAAGGCGGGCTGCGAACTTAACTATCTGAGACAGAATTTATAATGAGAGATGTTGGGATAAACACCCTGTATATTGTAAGAAAGAAGATCAAATGGCCTGGCCATCTCGTTAGAATGCAAAACCATCAATGGACCTAGATCAAACATCTATTACGAGAGCAAGTGAACGCCCGAGAAGAAATTGAATTAATCATATCAAAGACATTGTACACTCACAAGGAATAACACTATCCAGTGCCACCTATCGGGAACTGGAGCGGCAAATGTTCATCCCCACGGAGCTTGAGGAAAGAAAATGGCAGATGGTGATGATGATAATAGCTATGGGGGAGGGGACAACTACAGAGGCAGAGGGGGTGACTACTACAAGGGTGGAGACTACTATATAATCCGGGATTACTACATGGGTGGTGACTACTAGAGGAGCTGGGATTACTACATGAGCGGGGACTATTACAGGAGCTGAGATTACTACATGGGTGATGACTATCAGAGAAGATGGGATTACTACTTGGGTGGAGAATACAATAGGAAATGAGATTACTACATTGCGGGGACTAATAAAGGAGCTTGGATTACAACATGTAGTCACCACCAATTTAGTAATCCTAGCTCCCCTGGGATTACTACATGGGTTGTGACGATTAGAGGAGCTGAGATAACTGTGTGGGTGGTGACTACTATAGGAGCAGGGATTACAATATGGGTAGTGACTACTACAGGCACAACATTAGCTGGACTCTACAGGAGCAGGAAGTACTACAAGATTGGTGACTAATTTATGACGCGCGATTACTTCCTGGGTATTAACTACTACAGGAGCTGTGAATACTACATGAGTGGTGACTGCTACAGGAGATGGGATTATTACATGGATGGTGACTATTAGAGGAGCTGTGATTACTACATGGGTGGTGACTACTACATGAGCTAGGATGACTACATGGTTCTGGTCTACTATAGGAGCAGGAATTACTACATATGTGGTGACTTCTATATACTACTATTACAACCTGAATGGTGACTACAACAGGGCCCGGGATTACTTCTGATTGGTGACTACTACAGGAGCTGGTATTAATGTATGGGTGGTGACTACTAAAGGAGTTGGGATTACTACATGGGTAGTGATTACTACATGAGCTGGGATTTCTAGATTGCTGGTGAATACGGCAGGAGCTGGGATTACTACATGGTCGGATACTACTACAGGAACTGGGATTTCTAGATTGCTGGTGAATATGGCAGGAGCTGGGATTACTACATGGGCGGATACTACTACAGGAACTGGGATTACTACAATTGTGGTAACTACTACATAAGATGGGATCGCTACATTGGTGGTGACTACCACCAGTGCTGATATTACTACATTGGTGGTGACTACTGCTTGAGCTGGGATTACTACATGGGTGATGACTATCAGAGAAGATGGGATTACTACTTGGGTGGAGAATACAATAGGAACTGAAATTACTACATGTGGGGGACTAATAAAGGAGCTTGGATTACAACATGTAGTCACCACCAATTTAGTAATCCTAGCTCCCCTGGGATTACTACATGGGTTGTGACGATTAGAGGAGCTGAGATAACTGTGTGTGTGGTGACTACTATAGGAGCAGGGATTACAATATGGGTAGTGACTACTACAGGCACTGGGGGTTACAAAATTAGCGGGACTACTACAGGAGCAGGAATCACTACAAGATTGGTGACTAATTTATGACGCGCGATTACTTCCTGGGTATTAACTACTACAGGAGCTGTGAATACTACATGAGTGGTGACAGCTACAGGAGATGGGATTATTACATGGATGGTGACTATTAGAGGAGCTGGGATTACTACATGGGCGGATACTACTACAGGAACTGGGATTACTACAATTGTGGTAACTACAACATAAGATGGGATCGCTACATTGGTGGTGACTACTACCAGTGCTGAGATTACTACATTGGTGGTGACTACTGCTTGAGCTGGGATTACTACATTGGTGGTGACTAAGACATGAGCAGTGATTACTACATTGGTGGTGACTAAGACAGTAGCTGGGGTTACTACATGGGTTATTACTAAGACAGTAGCTGTGATTACTACATGGGTTGTGACTAAGACAGTAGCTGTGATTACTACATGGGTTGTGACTAAGACATGAGCTGTGATTACTACATGGATTGTGACTGCTGCTTGGAGCAAAGATTACTACATGGGTGTTGACAACTACAGGAGCTGGTATTAATACATATGCCGTGACAACTTCAGGAATAAGAAGCAGTTATAGCGCAGCGACAAGTACAACACTTTTCTGAATCGGCTTGGTTATAATGAATCGAATCTCTGAATCGGCTCTGATCGAACGCTCGTCGAGATGGATCGTTACAATTGACTTGCGCTCTCAGGTAGACCAAAAGTAAACTTAGCCGAAATTATTTTTACCACATCATTACTGAAGTTTAAATTGGTCTATAAAATGTGTAGCAGGCACCATATGTCTAAAATGCCTCAAGGCATTTTAAGTGGATCATTTATTCCCTTTTGTATTTCCTACACAGCCTAGCAGTGGATAGGGGGGTTTGTCTGTCTACATACACATACACGTAAGCACGCATACACGCGAATACACACACGCACACACACACACACACACACACACACACAGACACACACACGGGTGAGAATAAATGTAGACAATTACCTGCCCAGGAATCGCCGTGGTAACATAGTCATTGGGTATGGACTTACGTCAAGTGTGTACTTGCGCTAATAATGAGACATATTTCTATTCAAACCAGACACATGCTGTGTGAGGGAAACTGTCTTTCAAAATAGGTCTACCTTTACCCGTCCTGGAGACTCCGAATGTGTCAAGTTCCATTGTTCTAAGGGAGATGTTACCCTCAACAGAGAAGGTAGACAGCTACTATTGCAGTCTGCTTGTTACATTACCTGTAGTGTTTGCTCTATTGCCTGTAGTGTTTGTTGTATTATATGTAGTTCTTGTTTTATTACCTGTAGTGCTTGTTGCATTGCATGTAGTGTCTGTTCCATAGCTTATACTCCTTGTTCTATTACCTGTAGTGCTTGTTCTATTACCTGTAGTGCTTGTTCTATTACCTGTAGTGCTTGTTCTATTACCTGTAGTGCTTGTTCTATTACCTGTAGTGCTTGTTCTATTACCTGTAGTGCTTGTTCTATTACCTGTAGTGCTTGTTCTATTACCTGTAGTGCTTTGTAATATTACCTGCAATGTTTGTTCTATTACTTGAAGTGCTTGTTCTATTTTATTTGATGTTTTTTTTTTCTGTTACTTGTAGTGCTTTCTCTTATTACCTGTAGTGCTTGATCGAATTCCCGTAGTGCTTGTTCTATTACCTGTATTGTTTGTGTTATTACCTGTATTATTTGTGTTATTACCTGTAGAGTTTTTTTTAAATCTATTCCTTGTAGTGTTTGTTTTATGTCCCGCAGTGTTTGTGCTATTCCTTGTAGTGTTTGTTTTATGTCCCGCAGTGTTTGTGCTATTCCTTGTAGTGTTTGTTTTATGTCCCGCAGTGTTTGCGCTATTCCTTGTAGTGTTTCTTCATTCTCGGTTTTAGTGCGGAAAGTAGATCCGTCAGATCTTCAATGACGCTGTAGAAGTTGATACATCAAGATAATTTGTGATTATGTAGGTATATCATTTCTCCTCTCAGCCCCCCCCCCCCCTCTCTCTCTCTCTCTCTCTCTCTCTCTCTCTCTCTCTCTCTCTCTCTCTCTCTCTCTGTCTCTCTCTCTGTGTGTGTTTCTCTTCTTCCATCTATCTTCCTCTCTCTTCCATTTAGACATTTTTATATGGCATTCTGATCCACTCCTCTCTCTTCACAATGTTCTCAAGCATACATATAATTATGATTGAGTCCTCTGTCTATGTCATCCATAATTTCCCTCTTATCAGACTGTGGCCCTTTTCGGTGCCATGGCTTCATGTAAGGGATGTTCTTGACTGCAGCTACTCCTAGACTTGATTTAACCTGTAGCATCATGAGCCTGTCCGTTGATAAAGCTAGGATGTATGGCATACACACTACCGATTTGCCCTTTGTGCACCTCAGAATAACCCACACAGTTTCATTTTGTATGTGCTCTAGTTTGACTATCTGTTAATTGTCCATAATTGGCGTCAGTACATTAGGATTGATTCATTATATATATATATATATTACAAACTATTGTTCCTCACCTCGTCTGAAAAAGCATATGTCAGGGAATAGTCTCCATCTTTGAAATTCTGCATTTGCTTGTGCCATTCTACATTTAACTTCCTTAAAAACAATAGCAAGCTACCTTCTCTACAGATGGCTTGTATATCGTGTCTGCACGCAAACTCCCTCAGCTAGCAGTGAATAGCATGTGCTATATAACCAGAACGGCTTCCCAAGACTGTATGCAAATCAAGAAGTAATGCATTTGTTGCAAGGAATGTGAGAACACTCATGCAAGTTGGTCAACTAGATGGTGATTAGTGGCTGGTGAGGGTCATCAACATCACACCCCAGACAGGTTCAAGGGTGCTCCGATCTTCTCTTTAACATCGCCCTTAGCGTATTCCGACTGATCATACCAGTTCTGTGTTGCTTAATCAAGTGTCGTGTGTTCTTGACAAAATGTTCATGCCCGGCTGCTCCCCGCTTCACTCCCATCTCCCTCAAGGAAGCAGATTCCCAGGTGTGTTTAAATGCAACAGTGTATCCAACATCTCTTATAGAGCTGATAATGTATTCCCCATCTATTGCTCTTACCTCCTCCATAAATGAATCACCGAAAAACGAGAAGTAGGTTATGAGCTTTACCAAAGCACGACTACAAAAAAACATTCTTGTTACCTCCTCCATCATCGCCATATTCGCCAACCGATCGGTTCGCTCTTTCCATTGCACGCCCATATTCTCCGGTATATAGATGACAGATAGCGTGACTAATGTACATCGTCGTTGTGCGCCGTCGCGCGTCATTTCGCAACTGCCAGCGCTAACAAGAATAAGTCACCTGAACTATTCAAGCGACCACATAAGAGGGGAAATGGCACATGGCAAGACTAACGCCAAAATACACGTGACATCCAAGATGTGCAGCGTGGAAGCCGACAAAAAGACGAGCGGAGAGAATCTACCTGCGAGCTGCAGCAAACAACAAACCTCAAGCAACCTCTTACGAAGCTACCACGAGGAAGGACGACGACAACTCACCACAAACAAGAGCGAAACCTTCTGAGAAACGGAGAGAGAAGAAAGACATCAGAGTCGGACACACCAACTCACCGACAATGAAGTGGGTTGTCAAGCGTATCCAAGCAGAGCTGACAGATGAACAAATCCTGAAGCAGCTACAAGCAGAGAATCGCCAAATCCGATTCTTGAAGGCGGAGCGGCTCCTTACCTACTCAAAGATCTCTACAACCTTGACTGTGGTGACGACAGAGGGCAGCGAGATGCCGATCACAGTATCAATCAACAAGAAAATGCAGCAGCCAGAGATATTCATCCCAAGTGTCACTCAATGTTCAAGATGCCAGAGTGCCGGCCACAGCAGAACAACATTTCACAGTAAGCCGATACTGCGCCGATAACCTTCAAGGAGTGTCCGTTGGCCACACAGGACACAGACCTCCGAGCACCCAACAAGAGAAAGTACGCCAACTGCCTGGGCAAGCAGAGACGTGTTAAAGATCGCCATTACCACAAAGATACCATATAAGGAAACAATGCGGACGTGTGAGCCTGCCACGTACATCTCACAAGCCGAAAGATCACAACTACAATGCTAGATCGACAAGCTAGAGAACCAAATCAAGCTACTACAAACACCGGCACCAACCAGAGACAATGAAAAACTGCTTTCTGAAATAAAGGAGATCCAACAAAACATCAAACAAGAGATGGGGCACATGGCGGAAACAAGAAAGAAGAATGAAGAGATCCCACAAGCAATCAAAGCAGAAAGAAAGATGCTGAGAACTGAAATGGAGCTAACCCAAAACAAACCACTAGAAGCCACGGAAAAGATCACAGAGAAACCCAACAAACACCGAGCCAGAACCGCAAGCTAAGGCCATCAGCCCAACCTCGACGCCCAAGAGAGTATCACAATCCCGCCGGATCTCTGAAGGCGGTACAGAATACCCACTTCCACCTACCCTGGAGAAGTACCAAAAATCGGCAAGGAGGGAGGAACTCAAGCGCAAGGAATTCAGAAGGCGCTGGGAAGAAAAAGAAAAGAAGAACCCCAAGAAATTCAGAGGAAAACCGATGGAATACCCAGATGTAAAATATGACTGTGAGACCGATTTCGAGTACTACATAGATGACGGAGAAATCGTCCCATGGCTGACCACGGAGGAAGAAATCGAAAGGCAACAAGAGAACAAAGGCGCAAGGAAGAAAATGAAAACATCGATCAGCTTCTGCAGGCTATACACAAAAAGGAGGCAAAAAGACCAAATAAAAATTCCTCATAAGGACTGCAACGCGTCAAACCAGAGGAGACGGGTACAAAGGATAGCTCGCTGACAGTTCCACCAGCTGACACAAACGCTTACATGACCAGTCCGAGATAAGACTCACTCGTAAGAGCACACAAGACAAGAAAGAGGGTAAAAAATACCCACAAAAAACCACGTACCTTAACTCTAACCACGGCTGGAGAAGCAGGCTGAACAAGGCCTAATTTGGAATTTTTGATTTTGAAAATTTGAATTGGAATTGGACTAATTTAGATATGCTCAGCGTGGACCCTCTAATATTGAGGCCAGTTTGGACCTTCTTGGGCATGGTTATTGAATCGCACAGTATACACGAATGTGGTTAATTTTGCGAGCCGAGCCAATTCAGTGCATTGCTAATGTTATATCCATTGCATCCATTGGAAGGTCTTTCTTGTCATGGCAACAGCATCTCTTGCTTCCTCTATAAGTTAACACTGAAGCGTCAACATCTTTAAGTTCTTACTGAAGATGCAACATCTATAAGTTCACACTGAAGCGTTAACAGCTACAGTTTATATCGAGTAATTGATCTGAAATCTTGCTAACAAGAATCAACGATCGGAAGATCATAGAATGTCAGCCAGCGAGAATTCATATTGGGCCACTGCCACCAGACTTCGACTGAATCTGTATGACGGTAAGTAGCCATGTTTGTTCCGCCATTCCATCGAATGTGGTGTTAGTTTTCAGACTCGGAAGGAACTGTAAATAGGCATATTGTTATTATAATTTTCAATACTATTGAAAGCGAATTGACAAGTGACCACGACGCCATTCGCGATACAAGAATTAGGACACCAGTGACAGACTGCCCGTAGTTTTAACGTCTGAAAGTGTAGCGTATGAGCTTGGTCATCACGGGAGCTATGCAGTGAGGTGTGCCTAAAAAATGATCTTTCCATGAAACGAATGTGTCCTCAGTTAATTTGTCATCAGTGAGTTAAATTGTACGATGTTGTCTAGTATTGGACAATTTACCAGCTACCCTTTAAATTAACCCACCCAATGCATGGCAAGGGGATCCGAGCACTTATGGACTGAATAATTCGACGAGAAATGAAGATGATCTGTTGATAACTAACTAACTAACTAACTAACTAACTAACTAACTAACTAACTAACTACCTAACTAACTAACTAACTAACTAACTAACTAACTAACTAAATAACTAACTAACTAACTTACTAACTAACTACGTAACCAAATAACTAACTAACTAACTAGCTAACTAACTAACTAACTAACTAACTAACTAATTAACTAACTAACTAACTAACTAACTAAATAACTAACCAACTAACTAAATATCATTAGCACCTTGTCGTCTTGGCAGACGATAGTTTGTGCTTCAAAAAGGCATAAGAACTTTTACCTATGGCGGTAGCGAATGTGACTGATAAGGCCAATTCTCGCTGTAATTGTTCGTTCACAGTGGGTGCATGTGAACACATGGTCATTTCCACCATCCTGCACCATCTTACGTCTCATACGCTCTGTGTGTGACTTATCTGCAATAATTTTCTCATTTGTCTTTATTCCATTTCTGATGTTTGCCCTCCATGCAAAACGTTCAGCGATGACTTGCTCGCTATGTGCATTATCAATGCCTGTATCAATCATGTCCCGCTTACACACATCTTTGTATGTATCGTAGTAGAGGCCGACCCTGAGATCGCTTATCCATCTGTACTTCACCAAAAAGATGTCCTTTGGTATTCTACCATCATCCATCCTCCTAACATGTCCTATCTATCTAAGTCTACGAAGACTGAGCATGGAATAAATCGTCACACAACCTGATCTTTCCAATACTTCAGTATTTGTGATTTTGTCTTGCCAATTAATACCAATAATTCTTCGCAGATACCGCATATGAAAGCTGTTTAAACGTTTCTCTTGGTGTGAGTATGTTGTCATGATTTCAGTGACAACAAGAAGAGTACTAAGGCCACAGGCTTGATAGACAACGACTTTTGTTTTGGCAGTAAGCCTCCTGTTATCCCAGACTCTTTTTCTTAACCTGTTCATTGTTGTTGCTGCCTTACCAATCCGGATGTTGATTTCCTGATCTAGGGATAATTTGCTATTTACCACTGATCCTAGATATGTAAAATGGTCTACCATCTCTAGTTCAGCGTCATCAATAAAGATTGATGGTACCCCATGTGCACCTTGTGACATAATCTGTGTCTTCTTTTTGTTAATTGTTAAACCAAATTCAGAACAAGCATTGGAGAATGCAGATAGTAGACATTGTAGTTCTTCCTCAGAGTGGGTCCTAACTGCAGCATCATCTGCAAAAAGCAACTCTCTGATCTGTACCATCCTAATTTTGGTCTTGGCCTAATATCTCTGAGCATTGTAGAGGCCGCCATCTGAGCGTGAGTGAATGTATATACCACCATCGTGAT
Organism: Cepaea nemoralis; assembly: GCA_014155875.1. NCBI lineage: Eukaryota > Metazoa > Mollusca > Gastropoda > Stylommatophora > Helicidae > Cepaea > Cepaea nemoralis. The sequence continues at coordinate 226,530 of JACEFZ010023491.1, forward strand.
CACGAAAGGCATATTTCAATAGAAGTGAAAAGTATATTCCAAAGAGGGTGGGAGCTAGTACACAACCTTGCTTAACTCCACTCTTGATTTCAAACTCTTCAGAAGTTGTACCATCAAACTTGATTATACCCTTCATGCCTTCCACAATAGACAGAAGAGTTGGTGGGCAGCCAATCTTCTTTAGTGCCTTGAAGAGACCCTCACCACTGCTGCCAAGTGGCCGCACAGTGTATATGACGCAATAATATAGTTGCGACAAAATCGCAAAACAAATAGCTAGGAGTAGCCAAGGAACTGACGTGGAACGGAGATTATGTTAGAATATTTGTCAATAACAACCAACATTCGGATCACAAAACTCCAACAGAGAAGCAGCAAGTTGAACTTGTCTGGCATTTTAGAAGCATATTCATTACATGACAACCGTACTTATGGCCAACATTTATTGGCAGAGAGAACCAGAATAAGATGGCATCTAACATGTCAGGATAAATAGTTTGGACAGATGCAGAATATAATAACGAGACTTAGAATGCCACAGCAGAAGGACGCTTTGACAACCGCACGGAGGTCATAAGGTCTGCGATACAATATTGATAGTTGTCGGTGAATAGCATAGTCAACAGTTGTTTATTATGATGACAGTCCCGTCTGACAATCACTGACACGGTCAAAATATATGATGAATTTTGTATCACTTGTTTGATCAATGCAGCACGACAAATAAACTAAGCCGCATTAAGTAATCTGCCGGCCTTCGACTCTGTTATTGCAGTTCCGTTAATGCTTCATTGCTGGGTTATTTCTAAAAACCTGGACGTATTTTGTTCGAGCTGATTTATTGAAGTTATGCAAGTTACATCTCAGCAACTGACCAATTCAAATGCCTTTGTGAGCTCGATGAAGGCAATAAACAATGGTTTATTCTGTTCACCGCATTTTTCTTGCATTTGTCGCAATGAGAATATCATATCAATGGTAGACCGGTTCTGTCGAAAGCCACACTGTGATTCGGGATAGACTTGATCTCCTAGGACTTGAAGTCTGCGCAGAACAATTCTGGCAAATATTTTCCCAGAAATACACAGAAGTGTGATACCCCTATAGTTGTTGCAGTCGCTCCGATCGCCTTTGTTCATGTACAGTGTTATGATGCTTGAATCTTTGAAATCCTGTGGGACTTGTCCTTCTCGACAGCATAGCTCTATTAGCTGGTGGATCTGTAGAATGAGTGTGTCTTGCCCACTCCTGATAACCTCTGTATTGGAATCCCATCCTTACCTGGAGCTTTGCCAGATGCAAGTTCATTTATATCACACTTAACTTATGTTATGGTTGGAAGTGTGTTTAGGTGGTCAAGAGTTGGTAGAGCCTCTATGGTGTTGATGGCATCATCCGCTAGTTTGGTCTCACTTGAGTAAAGTTCTAAATAGTGCTCTACCCATCTGTCTATCTGCTGTTTCTTATCAGTTATGATTTCTCCAGTCAAGGTTTTCAATGGTGCACTTCTTTTGATCATTCGACCACATACTTTCTTCATTCCTTCATACATGCTTCTGATGTGTCTCTTATCACTTGCGATTTGAATGGACTCACATAACTTGATCCAATAATCCTTTGCACACGGCCTGGCAGACTTTTGCACATCCTTCCTAGCTTGCTTTAGCTCACTCAGAGTGTTATGTGTTGGTCTTTCCTTGTTTCTTAAGAGAGCTACCTTCTTCTTATCAATCAAGGGCTGCAGAGTATGGCTGTTTGCCGCAAACCATTCCTGCCTCTGATGATCCACAGTGCCGTAAACCCCTATGGCAGTTTTATAAAGAGTGTCCTTAAGTTGACCCCACTTTTCATTTACTGTACAATTTTCTGGTGTATCAGTGAAAGCGTCTTCAAATTGATGTTGAAACTGAAAGCACTTTTAAGGATCGTGAGTGTTAATAATATTAATCCTGGGGCTAGATTTGAGTTTAGCTGTGTAGATTCTCTTTGGTCTCAGTCTAACCCTTGCAACAACCAAAGAATGATCCGTATCACAGTCAGCACTGTGGTAACTTCGAGTCAATGATATATGGTTCAGATATTGTCTCCGTGTGATGATGAAGTCCAGCTGGTGCCAATGGCCGGACCTTGGATGTTTCCATGTGACCTTATGCAGCTCTTTTGTTATAAAAAAGGAGTTTGTAATACATAGGTCATTTCTGGTGCAATGTTCCAGAAGCCTTTGCCCATTTTCATTCATGTGACCGATGTTGTATTTTCCAAGGCACACTGGCCATGAACTCGAGTCCTTGCCCACACGAGCACCGGTTAAGACCAGGGATGGAGTTATTACCTCTCCATAGTACAAAGCCTGGGCTAAAATATAGAGATCATGTGTTGCCCATGCAGCATGATCCTTCTCTCTGTCTGCCTTGCTCACTCCAGAGGAAAGGTAACACCTCTAGATCTGGAACAAGACAAGCTGCAGAAGCTGCCGGATCAGCAAAGCAATGCTCTAACTCTCCGCCTCTCGGAGCTTCGATTCTAGACCAGCCGCCAACCAAAGCTGAGGGCCTAGTCTGCCCTGCCATGACATTTTGTCTTTAGGTTGCATTTCCTCGCAGCAGGGTAAGGCTTGTACCCACCCAATTGTGCTCCTCTGCCGGAAGCCATTGGCACAATGTGGGGTGTCGGGTTTGGTCAGCGCCGCCCAACGTTCGGCGCTAACAGAAAGCAGGTAGTACCGTCTACTATTACACGGTAGCTCAGTCAAATCTGACTAAGTCCTGACAGCTAACTAACTAACTAACTAACTAACTAACTAACTAACTAACTAACTGAAACAGAGGTAAAAACAGGAGTAAGGACCACTTACTTCTGCTACCGGTGATGTGAGGAGAAGAGTGCAACTCTGACTGCGTAGGGCCAAAGGAGAGAATGAATAAAGAGAAAGAACCTCTCACCGTCCTCGGTTAACAAGAATAGAAAAGGATTAAGGTTTAAGAAGATCCAGTGTGGGCCGACAGGGGATTGGAACAATATTCTCCAATCCCAGACAAAGAATTACTCCAAGGGCTGTTCTAACACCAATGACTATAACAAGAGTCTATCAACTAAACGACAAAGTAAGAGTAACACAAGCATCATTTGTTTATTAAACTTCTGAACTTCACAATAATATACAGACATGTAGCATCAACAAGGAAGTTAGGATACAGCAAAAATCAAACAGCAAGAACACTAATCCAACAAATAAAATTCCTAAGTGTAACAAAAACTTCTAATCCAGTAAAAACTCCAAATCTACCAAACACTACTCCACCAAACACTAATCCACCAAAAACTAATTCACCAACAGCTAATTCACTAAAACTAATTTACCAAAAACTTCTAGTCCACAAAAAAAAAAACCCAGGAAAATCTAAAATCTAAAACTAGAATTCTGGCTTTTCCACTGCAAAACTTCAGGGTCTAACTACTAAACACACATTTGCAATAGGCATTGACACCTCGTCACTCAGTGTGGTGGACTACGGAAAAGGCCAGTTCTACCTGTGCAAGGGCCTTTTATACTGGGGTCATTCTGACTCCCAGAGTTCCAGACCAATCAGACGCCCTCTTGCAGAATTCCACCATCATCGCGAGCCGAGTACATTATTTCCCATCTTTAACTGTTGTCGTCCCGACAACTGAACATTACACCCCTAGTGCCTTGGGTAAAGGAGAGATAATTTCTGACCCCTACCTTATAGTCCTCCACTATTGATGGAGCTCAAAAAATGTTTTCCTATCCTCACCAGACATCACCCATCAAGTAAAACACCCCAAAAATGTACATCAGGTACCAACAAGAATAATGGTCACATGCAAATACAAGGTACATTTACATTAATACCAGTCATTATTCATGACAAAACTAATATCAGCAGTGAAATAAAAAATAATGCAATCAACAAGGAGGCAATCTCCCGCCACCTTAGTGTTCACAATATTATATGAACAATTGCAAAAACAATGAATAATTCCCCCTCTTTAACTGTTGTCGTGTAGACAACCAGACCATATGTCCCTGGTACACTTTGCAAACAAGTAGTTATCTTCACACTTCTATGCTCTGATAATTCTATGCCAGGGAAAATATCCCTCAGCAACAACAAAACATGTCACTCTTGAGGGCATTGCCCTCAACACCTGAGCTGCTAGTACATCCATAAACAGTACCATTATAAAAAAATAGACTTGTTCTATCCAACTATTTATAATGTGAAACAGTATACATGTACATCACCAGTCATCAATAAGTCCAAAATAACATTAATAACACATAAGCATAAGTTAACTACTCAGTGATCAAATTAACATTAGTGAGGAGAAATAGCCCCTCTGCTACACGAGCAATCATAACAAAATGAATACAACCCTCACTTTTTACATAAAAATAATTAAACAAACATAAAAGTTACACAAACAATAAATCAGCAACCTTTATACAGGTTACCACTTGCCTCAACACTGAACAATTGAAACAAAATGTATTCAAAAATAACATCATCTATATCTTCTAAGACGGATTCTCTCTGATCGCCTCACATTCAAGTCTCCTGGCTCAAACATGTACCAGTCACTTCTTGGTGGTCTATCCCGTGGTTCTTCAACCTCTACCGCGACAGGCAATTCTGGTAGTCTTATCGTCGCCTCCGGTACCTCAATTACCGCATCTTTCTCACACCGCTTTAACTCGTGTCCTGCTGCTCTAATGTCAGGTCCGTTCTCTCCCACTTTTCTAATAACATATGGGCCTCCTGATGCTTTTGGGACCTGTACCACTGTATATTTATCTACAGACCACTGGTCTTTAATCTTGCACCTCTCTGTATAGGGACTCTCTTCCTAACTACTTCTCCTATGGTTAGCAATTTAGGGGATGATGTCTTGTCACATCTCTCTTTCCTTACAGCAGCTAACTTTCTTAACTGTTCGCCTGCCCTAACATGCGCATTACGCAGACGTGAAAGATGTCCAGTCACCCAGTTCTCAACATTTGGTTCCCCATCATTACAATCACTATCATCACTAGCATCTAGCATGAAATCTACTGGCAATCTGGGTTCTATTCCAAAGACCAAGTAGTACGGGGAGTAGCCCTGTGGACGAGTGGGGCGTAGAGTTATAACCTATCAAAACTTCAGCTATATGTTCAGACCATTTCCTTTTCTGGCTGGCCTCTAGTGGCCCCAGAAGATCATGTAGGGTCCTATTAAACCTCTCGCACTGACCGTTCCCTTTTGGATTGTAACTCGTGGTACGGCTCTTTTTAATCCCGTACACTCTACAGAGTTCTGCAATCACAGCCGATTCAAAGTTCCTACCTTGATCTGAATGGAGCCTATAGGGTACGCCTAAATACAAAAACCATTTCTCAACCAGAACTTTCGCAACTGTCGAGGCTTTCTGATCCCTTGTGGGAACAGCAATTGTAAATTTGGTGAAAACATCTGTAATAACCAACACATTTTCATACCCCCGACTATCCTTCTCCAACATAGTAAAATCCATGGTCACCAACTCAAAAGGCCTAGATGCTAATAAATTACCTGAAGGACCCTGCAGTTTAATATGGGGTGGTTTAGCAATATTACACCTCTGGCATCTTTTACAAAACAGCTCAACATCTTTTGTGATGCCAACCCAATAACACCGACTTCTCAGGATTTGTATCATCCTATCTCTGTCCTGATGGCCGGTGCTGTGCACCGATTCTAACACTCTCTGCTTCAATGCATCAGGTACCACTAATTGAGAAATCCACCCTCTACCTGGCTTCTTTAATTTCCTGTACAACAACCCATTAATCACACTCAATCTCTTTCGCTGCTTCAACAAGCTTTTGGTTTCAGGGGTAAACCCCTCATCTCTATCTTACTCAGTCTCACTCTCTCACTCACACAAGTTAACACTTTATACACATGCACATCTTCTGCTTGTAGTTTTATCAACTCTTCAGCTGAATATGATGGTAATGATAACAGTGGCACATTACCTACAGGGTTATTCTGTCTATCTACATCTACAATCTCTCCTATCCTAGCAGTTCTTAAGTTTGGGCTGACTGGTGTAGCAGCTATGTGGCTGATCGGAATGTCACCTTCCTCATCTGATCTTCCCGGTGCTTCAAAAGGGTAGCGGGACAAATAATCAGCATTTCCATTAGCACGACCTGGTTTGTGCTTAATGGTGTAGTCAAACATTGACATCTGTGCTATCCATCTCTGCTCAATGGCACCTAGTTTTGCCTTTTGCCACAAAGCTAAATTCCTACTATCTGTAAAAACTTCTACTTTAGTACCCAACAGATAACTTCTAAACTTTTCAGTCATAGCCCACTTCAACGCAAGCAACTCAAGCTTAGAACTGCTTTTAGCATTTCTTTCTGAGGGGCGAAGCGTGCGGCTAGCGTAAGCTAAGACTCTTTTCTTACCATCTTGAATTTGCGAGAGGACAGCACCTAAACCCTGGTATGAGGCATCTACCTCCAATATGAACTGTAATGAGAAGTCTGGGAAGCCTAAAAGGGGTGTTGATCTCAGTGCCTCTTTTAAGCGATGAAACGCCTCATCACACTCTGGAGTCCACAGCCGTCCTATTGGTCCTTTCTTCTTCTTAGTATCACCGGTTTGCTGCTGGTTGAGTTGGCCCACCAGCTCATGTAGTGGTCTTGCAATATTAGCAAACTTTGGGACAAACCTTCTATAATAACTGGCTAACCCTAGAAATGACCTAAGTTCTGTCTGAGTTCTGGGCACAGGTGCTTCTTTTATGGCTGCAACTTTATCATCCATGGTGCCAATGCCTTCTTCTGAAATGGTGTGCCCTAAAAACTCAACCTTTTTCTGGCAAAAGTTACACTTTTCAGGATTTAGTTTTAGTCCAATGGACTGCAGTCTCTCAAACACTTTCTCAAGCCTACTCAAATGCTCTGAAAAATCCCCTGAAAACACCAAAATGTCATCAAGGTATACCAACAAAATCTGGAAAAAATAGTCATTCAGAGAGCATTGCATTAACCTCTGGACGCTGCTCGCGGAGTTTGCAAGTCCCATTGGCACACGCGTATACTCATACAAACCAAACGGGGTGGTAAAAGCAGTCTTCTCTTGATCCTCTGGCTTCATGGCCACCTGATAATACCCACTGGCAAGATCTAGAGTTGAAAACAATTTGGCGCCACCCAGGGCATCTAGATATTCATCTACTCTAGTGAGAGGGTATGCATCTTTCTTTGTCCTAACATTTACAGCCCGATAATCGACACATAACCTAAGTCTACCATCCTTTTTTCTCACGAGGACCACCGGAGAAGCCCAAGGACTGGAACTTTCCTTAATTATCTGACTATCTAATAAAACTTGGAGATGATCTTGTACTTCTCTATAAAATGCTGGGGGAATTCTCCTATACGGCTGCTTGATGGGGGTCTCATCTGTCAACTGGATGCTATGGGTTACTCTATCTGTATAGCCTATGTTAGTATATCCCTTGGCAAAAAGACCATCATACCTAACTAATAACTCCTCTAACTTCTTCCTATCTCTATCACTACCCTCAAAACTGCTCAAATCTACAGGGCACCTAACATTATCTTTCTCTCCGGCATACGGCCGTGTGGAAACCTCAACTTCCTGAGCACTTACCATTTTGAAATGGTTGGTCAAATCTACAGTAGCATCTGAAATATCTCTAACTTGAGTACCCTTCAACAAGAACATGTCTTCATCCCCCAGATTGACCACTTTGACTTGGCATACGCCCCGTCTCAAGGTAGTCAAAGTGTGGGAGAAAAGCAAACCCTTGTGCTCTAAGTCTCGAGTTGGGCTGAAAATGACATGCATATTTTCACGCACAAACCTAACACATTTTACACTAACTGCCGTGATGGAGCGGGCAGGTACGCAAACTCTATTGTCAACAAAAACTTTAACACCGTCCAGTCCGACTCCAGGAATCTCCTCCGCTGGTCTGTTCCAATTAAGAAACCTACACAGATTCGGCACTGTCTGTAAAATGTTCGTGCCAATAATACCCGGCACACTTCTCCCCCCATTGTCCATGTCTTTGGTGACAAACACCCCACAGTCCTTCACTTGTGTCCCACCCAACACAATGTCACACACAAAGTACCCCACATACGGAATCACTACGCCATTTGCGGCCGTCAACCTAACGAATTGTCCTTCCTTTAGGACATAGTCCTGGAACATGTCCTTGAAACAGGCCTCAGTGATGGTGGAAACCTGAGAACCTGTATCGATGACACACGGAACACTCTTGCCACCTATCAAAACAGTCTCTTCGGGCCTACCACCCACAATTTTAATGTCCGAGCCATGACGCTCCCCTTCTAATACCTGGCTCCCATTCTTAGAGGGGTCCCGTTTAATGCCTGTCTGCACTCGCGTCTCAAGTGACCTACCCGATTGCATCGCCAGCAACGTGGCACTTGATGTTGATCGCTGGTGGTGAGTCTGTTCAGCCTGGCACTAATCTCAGACATCTCCCTCTGCAGAAAGTCAATTTCACCCTGCCTGGAAGTAAACTCAGTTCTTGATGGTACTCGAGCTGGCTCAGTATGTGCAGGCCTACATTCTACCGTTTTTGGGACTACCTCAGCCTGCACCGGCCCATACTGCCCCTGCTGAAACTCCACTTTAACTGGTGGAGGCATACATGCTTGAATTTCCCCAGAGTTCTCATTTCTGGCTCTCACCTCTACCTCTGTGACTTCAGCACCTGGCGGGGACCGCACACCTTCCCATGTTTGTGCGCACTCCCTGATCTGCAGAAATGTCACCGACGAATCTTGCGAGATCTTTTCTTTTAAGACAGTTTGGGTGAAACTGTCCCTTATGCCAGCCACAAACTGGTCTCGAAGGGCCTCCCTATCCAACACAGGGACACCTTGCGTTTCCTGGGCCTTCACTACCCTCTTGAACTCAGCATTGACCCTATGGGAGAAGTCATGGACTGTCTCCCCAGCTCGCTGGTGTATTGTAAATAATGTTGCCAGGAGCCCCCGTAGACTCTTCTTCTCTCCAAATATCTTCAGCAAGGCCTGTAGCATGGCCTCGGGATCCTCCTCAGAAGCATTGAGTTCCAACTCCCTCCTGACAGGACTGGTTATGCTGTCGAAAATAACATCCACCTTATCGACTGTCTCTAACATGCCAGCCCTCCAAGCTGACCTCACCTCCCTGACGTACTCTTCTACCGATGGCCCACCTTTCTCCCCAAAACACCGAACAGGCTTTCTGGTTGGTACTACAACATACCTCAAAGCCTCAGTGAGCTCGCGTGGTGGAGCGTCCACTGGGCGGGAATTTTCGGTTCCCATCGTAGAAACTGGCGGCGACTCGTCTTGTTCAACTCTCACTGCCGCACGAGTACTTCTGGTCTCCATCTTAAGGACAAGATACTATGCTACGGGTGGTTCTGCAATGGAGCCTAACTAGCTAACCTGGGTTTTGCTATCTCTAGAGGACTATTACCAACAATACCAAAAATGAACCGACAAAGGAACGAACTAAAGATCTCAACTAAAACACTCACTTGGTACCAAAACAATCCTACCAGAATAATTCTAAGGCTGTCACTAACCTGGTACAGGCTCGCCACTTGAAACAGAGGTAAAAACAGGAGTAAGGACCACTTACTTCTGCTACGGTGATGTGAGGAGAAGAGCGCAACTCTGACTGCGTAGGGCCAAAGGAGAGAATGAATAAAGAGAAAGAACCTCTCACCGTCCTCGGTTAACAAGAATAGAAAAGGATTAAGGTTTAAGAAGATCCAGTGTGGGCCGACAGGGGATTGGAACAATATTCTCCAATCCCAGACAAAGAATTACTCCAAGGGCTGTTCTAACACCAATGACTATAACAAGAGTCTATCAACTAAACGACAAAGTAAGAGTAACACAAGCATCATTTGTTTATTAAACTTCTGAACTTCACAATAATATACAGACATGTAGCATCAACAAGGAAGTTAGGATACAGCAAAAATCAAACAGCAAGAACACTAATCCAACAAATAAAATTCCTAAGTGTAACAAAAATTTCTAATCCAGTAAAAACTCCAAATCTACCAAACACTACTCCACCAAACACTAATCCACCAAAAACTAATTCACCAACAACTAATTCACTAAAACTAATTTACCAAAAACTTCTAGTCCACTAAAAAAAACAACCAGAAAAATCTAAAATCTAAAACTAGAATTCTGGCTTTTCCACTGCAAAACTTCAGGGTCTAAATACTAACACACATTTGCAATAGGCATTGGCGCCTCGTCACTCAGTGTGGTGGACTACGGAAAAGGCCAGTTCTACCTGTGCAAGGGCCTTTTATACTGGGGTCGTTCTGACTCCCAGAGTTCCAGACCAATCAGACGCCCTCTTGCAGAATTTCACCATCATCGCGAGCCGAGTACATAACTAACTAACTAACTAACTAACCAACTATCTAACTAACTAACTAACTAACGTATTAACTAACTAACTAACTAACCTACTTACTTACTAACTTACTAACTAACTAACTAACTATCTAACTATCTAATTAACTAACTAACTAAGTAACTAACTACCTAACTAACTAACGAACTAATTATCTAATTATTTAACTAAATAACTAACTAACTAACTAACTTAATGAGCCAAACCTAAACACCACTGCATCTTCTTCTTCTCCTTCTTCAGCGTTCCGAGCCATTGAGGTTCTTTGCTGCAGATACAATCCGTCTCCATTCGTCTCTCTGGTTGACCTTCTCTTGCTAGTCGTTGATTCCAAGTGCTTGTAGGTCTGTATATATATTATCTCTCCACCGTCTTCTTGGTCTACCTCGGGGTCTACAGTAATTTATTTCCTGAGTGTAAGCCAGTTTTGATTCCCTATTATCTTCCATTCTTTCTATATGCCCCAGCCAGTGTAGTCTATTAGCCTTCATGTTACCAGTGATTAGCGGGGACTTAAACAGATTATAAATGTCTTTGTTATTTCTTCTTTTCCACTCTCCCCTTTGTGTATCCCTAATGGGTCCAAAGATACGTCTTAAAACTTTGTTCTCAAAGGTTTGTAACAAGGCTTCGTCTCCTTTCGTACCACTGCATCGCTCTATTAAAACAACAACAACACCAACAACAACACCGAGCCTGTTAAAAAGAAAACCGAAAGAATAAATGATACTATCTTGTAGTTATAAATAAGACAAGACAGATAGAAGCAAGACTGAGATATGTACTGCCAATTATTATATCTGACAGCAACGAATTGACACCAAGCGATTCTCATGTTGCAGGGTGTAAGCGCAATAACACATGCATTCCACTTGGAGGCAAAGTTGACCAAGAATGTAGAATCCTTACCTGCACCAAGATTTCAGTTGGCTCTGAATTCGAATACCAGTTACTTGACACGGCAAGGGGTATGTATCACGTGTATCTTACTGTCTGTGGGGCATTGGGCTGAAATGGACTCTGTTGACCATGACATGTCCACAACATGTAGGGATACATGGCCAAACCAGGCAATAAAATGACGACAACCTGCAGAGAAACATGATCACATGAGACAATGAAATGCCGACAACCTGCGGGGAAACATGACCTAACCAGGCAATGAGATGACGACAACCTGCGGGGAAGCATGATCACATGAGACAAAGAAATGCCGACAACCTGCGGAGAAACATGACCAAACCTGACCTAGTCCCAGCCATTCTGAACGTACTGTGCTGCAACATGATCTGGTGGCATACTAACATGTCTGTGCGTGGATGTGTTAGTTTCTGTATCAGCCCCGCTGGATTCTGAGCTTTTAGAGGAGAAGGAGGCCTCTGTAATACTGACTCTTGGGTAATGACACTTTTGTATATTACAAATAAAATGGAAAGAATGAATGATACTATGTTGTAATTATATGAGACAAGACAGACTGAAGCAGGACTGGGATAAGTACTGCCAATTATTGTATCTAACAGCAACGAACTGATAACAAACGGTTCTCATGTTGCAGGGTGTAAGCTCAATAACACATGCATTCCTCCGGAAGACTCCGTTGATCAAAACTGTAAAACGCTTACTTGCACCAAGATTACAATGGGCCCTGAATTCGAATACCGGTTACTTGTTACGAAACCGGGTATGTATCATGTGTATCTGAATTGTAACAAGAACTGGTGCTTGTCATGTGTATCTGTCTTGTAACGAGAACGGGTAGGCATGAAGTGTATCTGATTTGTGACGTGAACGGGTAGGTATCATGTGTATGTGAGTTGTAACAAGAACGGGTAGGTATCATGTGTATCTGATTTGTAACGAGAGCGGGTATGTAACATGTGTATCTTACTGTCTGTGGGACAATGGCTGGACTCTGTCGACAATGACATGCCGACAATCTGCGGGGAAACATGACCGAAGTCTCTTTCTGTCTCGGTAGCTGTTTCTCTCTGCGGCTCTCTGCCTTTCTCTGTCTCTCTCACTATCTCTCTCTGTCACTTTGTCACTATCTCTCTCTCTCTCTCTGTCTCTCTCTCTCTCTCTCTCTCTCTCTCTCTCTCTCTCTCTCTCTCTCTCTCTCTCTCTCTCTCTCTCTCTTTCCTCTCTGTCTTTTTCTTCTTGTTGGTGCATTGCGATGGCCAGATGCAGGGTGTAAAATTGAGAAACAGACATAGTGGTTGAGGTTTTATTACGAATGCCAAGTGGCGAATCCTGAAAGAGGATGTACTGGCATATCAATATACGGTCTCCAGAAGGGGAATGGAGGTGGAAGCAGCGACGGCAGAATTCCGTTAGCTAGAGGCGACCACTGCAACTCACGTTGTATTCACTACGCACTCAAAGAGTATGCTAAGTAAGATGGAGAGGAGAATGTTTCGTGTGTAATGACTAACCTCGCTTGTGAGAATTGTATGGATCTTTTGCCCTGGCCATGCCGGAGTACGGGGTAGTGAACTGTCTAATGTTCTGGCAGGGAATGCACCTCTTCGTGGTAGATTACCTATGGACAAGAGAGAGGTGGCCGTGCGCCTGTAAAACCAGGTGGAGAAGGTGGGGACGGATTGAGAACTCGTATGCGGAAAGAAAGAAATTGCGGAGGATCGGCAGGGGTTCTAGAAGAATCTCAAAACGGAGAGAGAAGACCAGTAGAACTTTCAATTAGATACCGGTGGAAACGATTGGTAATATGACTCTTCGCTGGCTGTTTAAGGAGGGGACGGAGCTGATATGGGAATGTCCTGAGTGCAGTGATGTCGATTCTTATCTCAAACCAACTTAATTCAATTTTCCCGCCAGCTCTCAGAAGGGGCAGTTTCATTGATATTTCCACACGACACAATAGCGTCTGCACATGACTAGGGTTGTCTTGAGGATCTACACACGCGTTATGTTGGCTATGTGGGCGTCTGCGCATGCGCCAGTGCTGTGGTGCCGCCTACACAGTGTAGACAGTGAATAAATAGACTGTTTCTTTTAGTGATGTCAATTGAAACGAGAAAAAGAGTATTGATGGGATACATAGAGTCTGTTCCTTTGTATGGATGTGAAACTTGGACAATGTGCAGTCAAGCTGAAAAACATCTGATGGCTGCAGAAATGTGGTTTCTGAGGAAAATGCAAAGAATACCATGGGCAGATAGAAAAACCAATATCCAAGTACTACAGGAGACACATGAATATCGTAAATTGATTAGAGAAATTAGACGTAGACAGTCACATTTTTTGGACATGTTATGAGAAGAAATGGATTGGAGAACTTAGTGACAACTGGCAAGATCGAAGGGAACAGACCAAGAGGAAGACAGAGAGGAAAATATCTGGATATCTTGGCCACATGGCATGGACGAGACAGGAACACTGAGCTGATCCACGACTCTGGTGATCGAGTGAAATGGCGAGTCATAACCGCCCTGGCTTTCCGGCATGGCACATGATTGATTGATTGATTCTTTTAGTCCTTTCCTAGTGTTAACTTGGAAAACTGACAGCGTGTTTGTCACTGTTGTTTACGTGTTTAATTGATGAATTGACAACTGGCTGGCCTCCATCGCCACAAAGTTATTTGTGAAACAGTTTATTGTGACAAGCAGTATGACTGTATCGTTTCCAAGCAGTGTTAATCTAGGAATGCTCGCTTTTCATTATCCCTGCAGAACAATTTCACCCGTGTTGAATTATTTACAATGTAAATACATTCCGGTGTCATTATCAACCTGCGTTGTTCGCGACTCTCTCTCTCTCTCTCTCTATATATATATATATATATATATATATCATGTGTGGAAATAGGAAGTATATATAATGTACAGGTGGTTTCTGATGAAAATGCAAAGAATACCATGGAGGTCAGGCAGATAAGTCCTTCAAGAAACAAATGAAGATAGTAAACTGATTAGAGTCATTAGACGTAGACAGTCAAAATTTGTTGGGCATGTTATGAGAAGAAATGACTTGGAGAACTTGGTGACAACCCTAATCACCATATTAACGATCTCTTTGAAACAAAAAAAAAATAAACATTAAAAAACACCGTGCATGTTAAGAAGAAATGTGAAAGAACTAATGATACTATCTTGTAATAATATGAAACTAGACAAATAGAAGCAGGTCTGAGACACTTACTGCTAATATCTGACGGCAACGAACTGACAACAAACGTTTCTCATGTTGCAGCCTGTGAGCTATATAAAAAATGCGTTCCCCTTGGGGTCTCCGTTGAGCTATTATGTATAACCCTTACTTGCACCAAGGTTCCAGTGGGCCCTGATTTCGAATACCAGATGCTTCCAACGAGAAAGGGTATGTATCATGTGTATCTTATTGTGGGACATTGGACTGGACTCTGTTGACCATGAAATGCCGACAAACTGCGGGGAAACATGGCCACACCAGACAATGCAATGCCGACATCCTGGGGAGGGGGGGGGGGGGGGGGAGAACATGGCCAAACCAGACAATGAAATGACAATCTGCGAGAATACATGGCCACACCAGACAATGAAATGCCTACAACTTGCTGGGAAACTTCGCCAAACCTTGTCTAGTCCCCGCCAGTCTGAACGTGCTGTGCTGCAACATGACCTGGTGACATATTGACATGTCTGTGCGTAGATGTGAAGTTTCTGTATCAACCATGCACACCCAGCTGGTTTCTGGCTTGTATAGAAGAAAGTGGCCTCTGTAATACTGACTCTGTGGTGCTGGCACTTGTGTATGTCGTACTTGACATTATATAACTGTTCTACTTTCAAATGTACAATTGTTGTACTTTGACGTGTTATAATGTTGTTCTTTCACTTGAGATTGATGTTTTACCTTCACTTTATCTGCTCCGTGGCGAAGGGTTACTGACTGTCGTGTCCTCCTTTAAAGTGTCGTCCCTGGAGTGAAGGGAGTCAACACCCACATTATAATATTTTTCTTTCCTATCAATATCCTGGAGAATCCACCAGCTTCCGTCCAACACACTCCATCAGCCAATGGACACCTTTTCCTATCACTCTCTCACTGTCGTACTATGCCCCCTCTCATACTTCCCCAACGCTACATACTCAACAAATCTTGCTTCTAAAAATTAATAAAGATTAATTTATTAAAAGAAAAGTGTAACGTATATGAGACGTGTATGCGAAGAAAATGTGTGTCGTGTATTATAACAGAAATGTATGTGTCAGCCCTGAAAGTTCAGGATCATAGTGTACACATCATGGCAAGGATTACACTACATCACACGAGTCAGTACACAAGACCTCACCGAAGTCGTATCCTTCTCTCCAGACATGTCCTCTTCCAGGAACTTTGATGACCATGAGATCTGAATCCCATGTAAATATAGTCCTTGAAAAAAAAAACTATTATTGTTCCTAACACAATGGTTCCTAATAGTTTTAGAGAAACCACGATCTCATAATTCTGCACAGTGAAAAATCATGGAACGCTGTCTCATGAACATGACGGTTTCTTCTAGCGAAATGTTCTATATTTTCACTCTTAAACAGTCATAGTCTAGACTAAAATGGCTTGCTTTATTTACTAGATATTGTCTGACAGTTCTGATTTCCTTGGTACATGGAACAACTACACTTCAATGTTTGGTTTCATCTAATGTGAACATCAGTTCCTACTGATCTAGTTCCACGTGGGCTGAACATCCATCACTTCAGGTGTGTTAACGATTGGTATTCACTCATGTAGGATACATATACCATTAAGCTCCACCGAGCAATGTTTATTAACTTCTTCCGTTGTGAAAGTTGCTGGCCCATCTCTCTACATCATACTTTATCCGGGATCGGATTTTTAGTTGTTCCGGGTTCTTCATTCCAACCAGAGGAACCTGTAATATAAATCATATAACCGGTGATAGTCTCCCCGTCACTGATCTCTATTAGATGATCGTGAGCCATCGGCCTCGCTCAGAAAATATAATGAACCTACTCTGTCATGGACAGATGACTGAACACATATGTTATCATCAGGCCAAGACAAGAAAAAAAAATCAGCAAACAGAATGCGGACCCCCCCCCCCCCCACACCAGGGAGCACCCACTGCAATATCCCAATTATCCCTCATTACTCAATCCTCAATTAGTAAAGCTTATCAACACTTCACTAATCTATTTTCAACTAACAGAGCCAAGTATCACTTCCCTACTCTAGTTAGTTTTCCACTAACAGTGCTAATCATCACACTTTAGTTTAACAAACCTACAGCCTATATTAATTAGAACTAATTATAATCGGTTCTACCTTATGCAAAACCGCCTCATTCCCGGGATGGCTACTACACTTTGCCATAACGACACATGCTAGTAAATATTACATTAATCTAACACTGTAGAGCTCTCCCACAAACACGTCCATCATAATCCACGGTTTTGGTCAACTCTGTTTCTCCCAATCATGGTTTTTGGCCAAACCTCTAAAATTGGTCACGTGACATGGTTGTTGTCCTGCAGGTGTTATTTGGGCATATCATCCATTGTCAAGAATCGATTTTCCCTTGCCTAGTCACTGTCAAAGTTGTCATCACTTGTTTTGACTCCCCCAACAAACTAACGAGTTACTGTATGATCCCAACAACAGTTTTCCCCAACAAGCTGCCAATCTTCTTGATGTTCCGGAAACTATAAATTGACAGATGTACTGTTATCTTCCGAGCTGAGTACTTCCGCTTCCAATCCGAGCTGTTTATAATCTGTCAAAGCGATGTATGATTCAGCTCATTCCCTTCCCCTGTTGTCGACCCAATGTAACCCCGTGCAGCTGCAACTATTTACCGTCCTGGGGTTTAACATCCGATTTGTTTATTCAGTTAGTTAAAATAGTTGTCGCTGGCAGATAGTCCGTTTATCAGAAAGCCTCTATATTAATCATTGGTTAAACGCACGGTTTTATTTTGTGACATAGGCCCCCTCTTAAGAGAGTAGTCCATCTCACTCTTCTCCACCGTGAGTTTAATCCAGATGATTCATTCTTCTTCTTCAGGAGCTGGGTGTCTTGACAAGAAATCCGCTCCAACATTTTCCTTCCCAGGAATGTACTCCACTGTGAAGTTATAGGGTTGAAGTAACAACGACCACCGCATCAAACGGGCGTTGAGCTTCTGAGAAGTAGCCAGGAACATCAGGGGCTGATGATCCGACTGGACCCGAAACTTAACTCCATACAAATATGGCTGGAATTTTTGCACTGCCCATACGAGAGACAAGCACTCTCTCTCGACAGTTGAATAATTCCTCTCCGCCTGTAGAAGTTTCTTACTTGCGTATGCTACAGGTTTCAAAACCGAAGCATCGTCTTTTCCTTCCTGTAACAGAGCTGCCCCAATCCCAATCCCACTCGCATCCGTTCTCAACACAAATGGTTTGGAAAGGTCAGGGAGCTGTAATACAGGTTTGCTGACCAAGGCCTCCTTTAACTGACTATAGGCATTCTCACATTCTGGTGTCCAAATGATTTGGTCCGGGAATCCCTTTTTCAAGGTTTCCTGTCAATGGAGCTCCCAGTTCAGTGAAATGTGGGATAAATTTGTGGTAGAACCCACACAACGAGAGAAAAGATCGCACATCCTTCTTCGTTTTTGGCCTTGGTGCATTTCTGATTTTCTCCAGGTTCTTCTCTTCTGGGACAATGTGTCCTGGAGTGATGGTGTGACCTAGAAATTCCAGAGTCTGGTAACCAATCATGCACTTGGTTGGACGAGCAGTAAGCCCTGCTTCCTTGAGCCTATTAAACACTCTCTCCAAGGATTGTAAGTGGTCATCCAAGCTGTCACTGGAAATCAGAATATCATCCATGAAAGAGATGATGGACGGATCCTGTAAAGGATCAAGTAAAGTCCTCATCATGCGTGTAAACACACTAGGTGCATTGCTGAGTCCAAAGGGCATGACCTTGAATTCGTAGTGTCCACTCGGTGTACTGAAAGCCAACAGTGGTCGAATCTCCGGTTTGACTGGTATCTGATAATACCCCCGACTCAGATCCACCTTTGAAAAGTACCGAGCCTTATGGAGCCTAGCGAATAACTGAGTTGGATTCGGCAAAGGTTCCACCTGAAATTGTGTGTGACTGTTCAGAAGTCGGTAGTCTATGCACAACCGGTGTTCTCCACTTGGTTTCCGTAACAAAACTACCCCTGCATTGTATGGGGATGTGGATGGTGCAATCACGTCATCCTCCAGCAGTTTCTGTATTTCCTCCTCCAGGGCCTTTTCTTTAGAGAATGGCACTGGGTAAACCTTTTGACGAACAGGTTCCTGCGTGGTCAAAGTCATCTCGAACTCCACCAACCTCGTTCGTCCGGGTTTATCAGTCAGTATCTCCTTATGAGACTTGAGAACCTGGGTTATCCTTTCCCTCTCCTGGGAGGTCAGATCAGGGTTCACTTGCACATCCCTATAGGTTTCCTGGTGTACTAAGGGATATTCCCTGCCCTCGCTGGTTCCCACTTCAGTCTCCACTGCAACTGCCATTGCCATGAGGTGAGCTGCCTTGTCTCCGGGTCTCTCTTCGTATTTCCGCAAGAGGTTGATATGGAAAATCTTCGACTTTCCCCGGATCCGGATCTGATAGTTGGTTCTGGATATCACCCTTTCCACGGGAAATGGTCCTTGCCAACCTATCTCCAGTTTGTTGTTTCCCGTTGGGAGTAGCAACAAGACTTTATCTCCCACCTCTAGAGATCTGTCTTTAGACCTACGGTTGTAGTAAGCCGCATGTCTTTTCCTGGCCTTTTTCAAGTTTTGATTTGCCAGAGTCCATCCCTTGTGGAGTTTTTCTTTCAGTTCCTCCACGTATTTATAGGATGAGATCACTTCTTCTGACGTCCCCTCTTCAGTCCAACTCCTCAACATGGCTTCCAACGGTCCTTTGATTGGACGACCAAACAGCAACGTAGCGGGTGGTAGTCCTGTTGAGCCATGAGGAACTTCCCGATAGGCAAAGAGTGCTGCTGGGATATATTCATCCCACCTATCAGGTTTTTCCTGCGCTAGTTTCCTGAGCATTGTCATCAACGTGCCGTTGAAACGCTCCTACTTGTCCATTGGCTTGAGGGTGGTAAGGGCTGGTATGTATGTGGTTAGAGTGAAACACCCTAAATACCTCCTCCATGAGTTTTCCACAAAACTGAGATCCATTGTCCGTCAGAATTTGATCCGGAAAGCCTAATCTGGTAAAGGCCTCCATCAGTGCGTCCGCCACTCTTTTCGAGTCAATCGTGGTCAACGGTATGGCCTCACCCCACATTGTACAGCAATCCACCATTGTGAGTATATACATGTTCCTCTTCCTAGTCCTGGGAAGTGGACCCACGATATCGATGGCTACCCTCTCGAAAGGAGAGTTCATGATGGGCATCTCACCCAACACCACCGGTGCTGTCCAGTGTTTCGGTGCCACCCTCTGGCACTCAGGGCATGACTTCACATACCGACGCACATCATCTGTCATTCCCGGCCAATAGTAATGGCAGGAAATCCGCTGCATGGTGGCGGCAATACCCATGTGTCCACTAAAGGAGATGGTATGCCCCATATGAAGAATCTGGGACCGGTGAGCTTTCGGGACGACCAACTGACCGTATAGGTTGTCTCCCCTTCCTGCTCTCCTGTAGAGTATCCTATTCTTCATGTAGTACTGCCCCCGTCCTGGTGGATCAGCACTTTTCTGCAGCTTTCTGTAGCAAGGACGTAAAGTATCATCCTCACTCTGGGCAGTTCGTAGCTCCCCCGGCATTGGGTTAGTCACAATTGCGTCTGCCTCTTCCGTTTTCGTCTGAGAGCGGGTCTGCATTGCTCCCATACTGGATTGGCTCCCTGGGCATTCCCAGAAAGACATACCGGCAACCTAGGATGACTGGAAAAATGGGATCGGTCAATACAGCGGCCTTGATGGTGCCGGTGACGTACCTTGACTGAATCTCCACATTAGCAATGGGCAACTTCATGACTACAGCACTCTTCTGTGCAGGCTGTATCTCCATGGTTTCACCTGTGAATTGTTCTGGATGTACCAGATCCGCAGAAATCACGGCCTCCCCGTCCAGTCCTGTGTCGTATAAACACTCCACTTGACGACCGTTAACCTCTACCAATTCCACTACAGGTGGTTTTTCCTGGTCTGGAGTCTCTTCCTCGGCCTCGACCTGTTCGGTGGGCTCCACCTTAGGTTTCCCGGGGCACACGACGAATTGAGTGTCTCCTGACTTTCCCCTGCAGTCAATAGCATTGTGCGTATTCGACTTGCATTGGTTGCACCATTTCCCTGTCCTAGATTTTCTAGTGCCGGACTTGAGTGAGCTCTCCTGGTGGCGAGCTTCCTTGTTGACCTTGGCATTTTCTGTGACAACCTCCTTGGAAGTCACTTGACATGCTGCGAAGTGAGGGTTCTTAGCCTTCGATTTGCAGTCCCTCGTATTGTGAGAGGGTGACTTACAAATTGAACACCACTTCTCCGACCACGGTCGTTTTGGTGTAGAGCTTGAAGTGCTCTTGCTTCCCTCCTTCTTCTTCTCTGAACTATCCTCTGATTTTTGCACATAAGGTTCCCACTTTTTGGTTCCTGAGTTTTTGGCTTTCTTCTTGTCATGTTTCTCTTGACTTTTGGTGTTGGTGGAAAGGTTTTCCCCTGCCTCCCCATGTACCTCGACGAACCGTTCTGCTAATTTAGTCACGAGGTCAATACGTTCCGCTCCTTGTTCTCCCAGGAACGTCCTGAGAGGTTTAGACATTTGCTTCTTCAGCTGGTCGACCACCATGAGCTCTTCCAGACTCTCATAGTCATGTGCGAACCCAGCCAAATCCATCCACTTATGGAGATAAGATTTTAGACGCAAACTGTAGGCGGCAAACAACTCCCCCGGTTCTCGTTTCGCTGCTCGAAATTTTTTCCGGTAGGTATGTGACGTAACCTCGAATCGTTTCAGCAGAGCCGTCTTCAATTCGTCATAATTGTTCTCATGTCCTGGTGGCAGGCGAGAATAAACCTCGTATCCGGTCCCGCGTAAACCCTGGGATAGCTTGAGATTCCATTTGTTACGCTCCAGACCCATAGCAACTGACATAGCCTCGAAGCGTTGAAGGTACTGGTCAATCTTCTTTTTGTCCTCCTCGTATACCGCTAAAGGAAACTTCATAGCATGGTACCCATGTCCACCTACTGGTGTTGAGCCTGGGATAGAGGAACCTCCAACTGCTCCCTCAGTTTCTCCATTAGATTGACTCTTCAACTCGAGTTCCCTCATCCGGTACTCGTGCTCCCTTTTCTGAGCTTCTTGTTCAGCTTCCAGTTTCCTAGCTGCTTGCTCAGCTTCAAATTTCTTAGCTGCTTGCTCAGCTTCAACTTTCTTAGCTGCTTGCTCCAACTCCATCCTTCTCAATTCCAACTCGGCCTTTCGATCTTCCCGTTCTGCTTGACGATACTCTCTCTCCACTTCCTGTATGTAATCCGTTAGAGCAGAACCCGACAGTCCCATTTCTTCCCCCTTTGCCTTTAATTCTAACGTGCTTAGTTTAGGGGTGGCCATTATACAGAGAGGTAAGCTAGCAGGTCGAGTACAATATAACTGCAAATTACTATACAGATATATGAACAAGTACTATAAATCTAAATATTACCACACACAGCACATTCACTCAGTGACAAGAGTAGAATCAGGACCACAGACCTATGCAGACGTGTGAAGTGTGAACAGGTAAGATATTAGTCCTAACCCCTATCCACATTCACTCTAGCTGGATTCTCCAATATGATATCTCCGTTTATAACTAAGGATCCCGTGTCAAAAGACCCCGTTGTCAGAAGATCCCACTGTCAAAGGATCCCACTTGCAGGAGATCTCGCTGTCCAAAGATCCCGTTTACAAGAGATCCCGCTGTCCAAGGATTCCGTTTACGAGAGATCCCGCTGTCCAAGGATTCCGTTTACGAGAGATCCCGCTGTCCAAAGATCACGTTATCGAGCCCCCAATAATGTCGTGTCCTCCTTTAAAGTGTCGTCCCTGGAGTGAAGAGAGTCAACACCCACATTATAATATTTTTTCCCTATCAATATCCTGGAGAATCCACCAGCTTCCGTCCAACACACTCCATCAGCCAATGGACACCTTTTCCTATCACTCTCTCACTGTCGTACTATGCCCCCTCTCATACTTCCCCAACGCAACATACTCAACAACTCTTGCTTCTAAAAATTAATAAAGATTAATTTATTAAAAGAAAAGTGTAACGTATATGAGACGTGTATGCGAAGAAAATGTGTGTCGTGTATTATAACAGAAATGTATGTGTCAGCCCTCAAAGTTCAGGATCATAGTGTACACATCATGGCAAGGATTACACGACATCACACGAGTCAGTACACAAGACCTCACCGAAGTCGTATCCTTCTCTCCAGACATGTCCTCTTCCAGGAACTTTGATGACCATGAGATCTGAATCCCATGTAAATATAGTCCTTGAAAAAAAAAACTATTATTGTTCCTAACACAATGGTTCCTAATAGTTTTAGAGAAACCACGATCTCATAATTCTGCACAGTGAAAAATCATGGAACGCTGTCTCATGAACATGACGGTTTCTTCTAGCGAAATGTTCTATATTTTCACTCTTAAACAGTCATAGTCTAGACTAAAATGGCTTGCTTTATTTACTAGATATTGTCTGACAGTTCTGATTTCCTTGGTACATGGAACAACTACACTTCAATGTTTGGTTTCATCTAATGTGAACATCAGTTCCTACTGATCTAGTTCCACGTGGGCTGAACATCCATCACTTCAGGTGTGTTAACGATTGGTATTCACTCATGTAGGATACATATACCATTAAGCTCCACCGAGCAATGTTTATTAACTTCTTCCGTTGTGAAAGTTGCTGGCCCATCTCTCTACATCATACTTTATCCGGGATCGGATTTTTAGTTGTTCCGGGTTCTTCATTCCAACCAGAGGAACCTGTAACATAAATCATATAACCGGTGATAGTCTCCCCGTCACTGATCTCTATTAGATGATCGTGGGCCATCGGCCTCGCTCAGAAAATATAATGAACCTACTCTGTCATGGACAGATGACTGAACACATATGTTATCATCAGGCCAAGACAAGAAAAAAAAATCAGCAAACAGAATGCGGAACCCCCCCCCCCCCCCCCCCCACACACACACACCAGGGAGCACCCACTGCAATATCCCAATTATCCCTCATTACTCAATCCTCAATTAGTAAAGCTTATCAACACTTCACTAATCTATTTTCAACTAACAGAGCCAAGTATCACTTCCCTACTCTAGTTAGTTTTCCACTAACAGTGCTAATCATCACACTTTAGTTTAACAAACCTACAGCCTATATTAATTAGAACTAATTATAATCGGTTCTACCTTATGCAAAACCGCCTTATTCCCGGGATGGCTACTACACTTTGCCATAACGACACATGCTAGTAAATATTACATTAATCTAACACTGTAGAGCTCTCCCACAAACACGTCCATCATAATCCACGGTTTTGGTCAACTCTGTTTCTCCCAATCATGGTTTTTGGCCAAACCTCTAAAATTGGTCACGTGACATGGTTGTTGTCCTGCAGGTGTTATTTGGGCATATCATCCATTGTCAAGAATCGATTTTCCCTTGCCTAGTCACTGTCAAAGTTGTCATCACTTGTTTTGACTCCCCCAACAAACTAACGAGTTACTGTATGATCCCAACAACAGTTTTCCCCAACAAGCTGCCAATCTTCTTGATGTTCCGGAAACTATAAATTGACAGATGTACTGTTATCTTCCGAGCTGAGTACTTCCGCTTCCAATCCGAGCTGTTTATAATCTGTCAAAGCGATGTATGATTCAGCTCATTCCCTTCCCCTGTTGTCGACCCAATGTAACCCCGTGCAGCTGCAACTATTTACCGTCCTGGGGTTTAACATCCGATTTGTTTATTCAGTTAGTTAAAATAGTTGTCGCTGGCAGATAGTCCGTTTAATCAGAAAGCCTCTATAATAAGCAACGGGTTAAACTCAAGGTTTTATTTTGTGACACTGACGAAGTTCGTAATCCTGTATACCCGCGCTCGAAACACAGCTGTGGGCAATTTAGCAGCAGGCTGCTTTACTGCCTGTTGTTGTTGTTGTTGTTTTTGTTGTTGTTGTTATTAAATGGTAATACCGGTCTTTCAGAAAATAATGGCACATTATTGAACGTAAAGTAGGCATGGAATAAAGAACAGTCACAAATTATGTATTTAAGTGCTACTTCCTGCAAAGGATATGCAACAACTTCTTTAAAAGAATCTTCACTTTATGTGAGTGTTGAACTGTTATTTTATGTGAGTTGTGTACTTTGATTGTTTATACGTCTATTCCTTTGGCTGAATAAGTGTTCCACTTGTTCATCTTTAAGTAGAATGTTTTATACATTAGCATAGTGTTGTACTTTCACTGTAATCCAGTATTGCACTTTTACATTGTATGGATGTGGCACTTTTACTTTATATGAGTGTTGTAATTGTGCTTTATATATGTATTGTGACATTTGCATTTTATACTTTCACTGTATATGTATATTATTCATTCGATTCATATGTGTGATGTAGTTTCAACAGATATGTATGTTGTCCATTTACTGTATGTGAGTGTTGTTCTTTTACTTTATATGAGTGTTGCTCTTTTGCTTTATAGTCGCACCGTACATGTTCTTGGTATGAGTGTAAGACTTTCTTTCATTGAATGTTGGACGCGTCAGACAATACATATTTTGTTTATATTTTTTCTTGCAGCAAAAGTGGCTACATTAGACCAAGTATCTTTTCCTGGCCTGTAGCTCCCCAGGCCTCTTGGAAGAAGCTTCCCACTTTCCAAAAAATCCTGCAGCTTAACAGCGACTATCTTCTCTAAAACCTTCCCAAATGTATTTTGAAAGGTGATGATCCTAAAGCCGCTAAGCTTTGACTGATTCTTGAATGGTTTTGGGAGAGGGATGAGATAGCTGTGCACCAAATCCTGCGGTACTGATGCTGTCCTAATGCTCTGGTTAAAGCAGTCGGTCATCTCCTCCAGGTCTGCTTCGCTCAAACACTTCATGTGGCCATACCTGACTCCATCGGGCCCTGGTGCTTGGACTATTCTACATTTAATTTCCGTAATACTTCTTGCATCTGCAAACACATAACACTATGACTTGTTTATGCACCATACAGTTATGTATTTGGTACTTGATGATGATGATGATAACTAACTTACAAACTGAGCTGATTCAGCTGTATGTCTGACACCTAGCTTGCATGTTTGGGTACGCATGCATTCCCGTGGGCTCGGCTGTCTATATGAATGCCTGCGAACGCTTTGTCTGTACCAACAAATCAGACGGAACTGTGGAATATGTCTTCCAGAAAGAAAGTAAGTCAGTGTGTATTTTTATACTAGAAGATTTAAAATATTGGCATCATCATCATCATCATCATCATCATCATCATCATCATCATCATCATCATCATCATCATCATCATCATCATCATCATCATCATCATCATCATCATCGTCGTCGTCGTCGTCACAATCATCGTCATCATCAACATCAGCACATGATAACTTGCTATGATGATCATGTTTCTTGAAAACTACCAATCCCCAACATAATGTATCAGCTTATCTAATTGTATTTTCGATACCATCTTGCATGACATTTACTAATCTTCTCGCATTGCTTAGCTCTGTATCATTCGCTACACATTTTCGTGTTGTTACATGATGTTTCAGTTTTCATTTCTCATAATGAAGCAACGATGTTGACCACATCATTCGTGTATGTGTGCTAGATCGACCTTCAGACTTAACCTCTTTTAAATTAAATAGAATTCGCCGGAGAAGTCAGATGTGTCGGGCTTACGGCGAAGAGCGCAGCTCAGCTGTAAGCAGGCACAACGCAGTCACGTAAGAAAAATAATAAAACAAATACAAACTCCGGATAAACGCAGCAGAAGAAGATGCAATAGAATGTGTATTTTGGCTGTCAAAGTTATTTACATAATTATTATTTATTAGCATATTTATTTGTGCTCTAGTAGCTTACTTTGCTTGTTATATAATTGTCCAAGAGTCACAGCTATCTATTAGAATTGTTTCCACGACAAATGAAATAATTCGTTTTGCTTTAAAATTACAATTATAAGTATGATATATATATATATATATATATATATATATATATATATATATATATATATATATATATATATATATATATATATATATATATATATATATATATATATATATATATATCTTACGTCTCTCACGCTCTGTGTGCTTTATCTGCAATAATTTTCTCCTTCGTCTTTATTCCATTTCTAATAGTTGCCCTCCATGCAACACGTTCAGCGGTGACTTGCTCCCAATGTGCATTATCTATGCCAGTATCAATCATGTCCCGCTTACACACATATTTGTATCGTAGTAGAGGCCGACCCTGAGATCTCCTTCCCGTCTGTAATTCACCAAAAATATGTCCTTTGGTATTCTACCATCATCCATCCTCCTAACATGTCCTATTCATCTAAGTCTACGAAGACTGAGCATGGAATATACCGTCACACAACCTGATCTTTCCAATACTTCAGTATTTGTGATTTTGTCTTGCCACTTAATACCAAGTATTCTTCGCAGACACCGCATATGAAAGCTGTTTAAACGTTTCTCTTGGCGCTAGTAAGTTATCCATGTTTCACTGCCATAAAGAAGAGTACTAAGGACACAGGCTTGGTAGACGAGCACTTTTGTTTTGGCAGTAAGCTTCCTGTTCTCGAAGACTCTTTTTGCTAACATGTTCAATGTTGTTGCTGTCGTGCCAATCCTGATGTTGATTTCCTGATCGAGGGATAATTTGCTATTTACCTCTGATCCTAGACACGTAAAATGGTTTACTATCTCCAGTTCGTCGTCGTCAATAAAGATTGATGGTACATCATGTGCACCTTGTGACATAATCTGTGTCTTCTTTTTGTTAATTGTTAAACCAAATTCAGAACAAGCATTGGAGAATGCAGATAGCAGATGTTGTAATTCTTCCTCAGAGTGGGTGGTTATCGCAGCATCATCCGCAAAAAGCAACTCTCTAATTAGTACCCTCCTAATTTTGATCTTGGCCTTCAATCTCTGAGCATTATAGAGGCCACCATCTGTGAGCGTGAGTGAATGTATATACCGTCATCCTGATCACGAAAGGCATATTTCAGTAGAAGTGAAAAGTATATCCCAAAGAGGGTGGGGGATAGTACATAACCTTGCTTAACTCAACTCTTGATTTCAAACTCTTCTGAAGTTGAGCCATCTAACTTGATTATACCCTTCATGCCTGTGTAGAACGAATCCACACTGGACAGAAGAGTTGGTGGGCAGCCAATCTTCATTAGTGCTTTGAAGAGACCCTCACGACTGACCAAAACGAATGCCTTTGTGAGGTCGATGAAGGCAATAAACAGTGGCTGATTTTGTTCCCGGCATTTTTCTTGAATCTTTCGCAATGAGAATATCATATCAATGGTAGACCGGTTCTGACGGAAGCCGCACTGTGATTCGGGGTAGACTTGATCTCCCAGGACTTGAAGTCTGCGCAGAATAATTCTGGCAAATACTTTCCCAACAATACACAGAAGTGAGATACCCCTATAGTTGCTACAGTCACTCCGATCGCCCTTGTTCTTGTACAGTGTTATGATGCTTGAATCTTTGAAATCCTGTAGGACTTGTCCTTCTCGCCAGCATAGCTCTATTAGCTGGTGGATCTGTAGAGCGAGTGTGTCTTGCCCACTCCTGATTACCTCTATTGGAATCCCATCCTAAGCTCATTTATAGCACATTTAACTTCTGTTATGGTGGGAAGTGTGTCCAGGTGGTCAAGAGTTGGCAGGGCCTCTATGGCGTTGAGGGCATCATCCACTAGCTTGGTCTCACTTGAGTAAAGCTCTAAATAGTGCTCGACGCATCTATCCATCTGCTGTTTCTTATCAGTGATGATTTCTCCAGTCAAGGTTTTCAGCAGTGCACTTCTTTTGATCATTGGACCACAGGCTTTCTTTATCCCTTCATACATGATTCTGGTGTTTCCCTTATCACTTGCGATTTGAATGGACTCACATAACTTGATCCAATAGTCATTTGCACACTGCCTGGCAGCATTTTGTAATCCTCTCTCGCTTGCGTCAGCTCACTGAGAGTGTTACGCGTTGGTCTTTCCTTGTTTCTTAAGAGAGCTATCTTCTTTTTATCAATCAAGGGCTGCAGTATCTGGCTGTTTGCCGCAAACCAGTCCTGTCCTCTTATGATCCACATTGCCGTAAACCCCTACCGCTGTTTTATCAATAGTTTCCTTAAGTTTACTCCATTTATCATTTACTATACCATTTTCCGATGTATCATTGAAAGCGTCTTCAAGTTGCTGTTGAAATTCAAAGCACTTTCCGAGATCGTGAGTGTTAATAATATTAATCCTGTGGCTAGATTTGTGTTTAGCTGTGTAGATTCTCTTTTGTCTCAGTCTAACCCTTGCAACAACCAAAGAATGATCTGTATCACAGTCAGCACTGTGGTAACTTCGAGTTAATGATGTATGGTTCAGATGTTGTCTCCGTGTGATAATGAAGTCCAGCTGATGCCAATGGCCGGATCTTAGATGTTTCAATGTGACCTTGTGCATCTCTTTTGTTTTAAAAAATGAGTTTGTAATACATAGGTCATTACTGGTGCAATGCTCCAGCAGCCTTTGCCTATTATAATTCATGCGACCGATGTTGTATTTACCAAGGCACACTGGCCATGAACTCGAGTCCTTGCCCACACGAACATTGAAATCACCGAGCATATAAATGTAGTAGGATTTTGGAACTGTCTTGATCACAGAGTCTAGCTGCTCAAAGAACGTATCCTTCACATCATCATAGGAAGCGAGTGTCGGTGCATATGCAGTGATAATGGTGGCAAATCCACAAGAGGTTGCCAAGCGCAGGGATAATAATCTTTCATTACCTCCAGCTGGGATACCAATCATTCCAAGTAGCGAATTCTTCACTGCAAAGCCCACACCATGTTGCCTTTTTTTGCCTGCCCTCTTCCCTTCCAAAAAAAGGAGTAATTGTTTTCCCTGAGTGACCCTACCTCAGCGAGGCGAGTCTCCTGCAGGCCAGCAATATCAATGTTAAGACGACTGAGTTCAGCATCAATCACAGCCCTTTTTCTCACGTCAAGACAGTGGAAAATCCTGGACAAATGGTTCTTACGTTCCAGGTTGCAAGCCGTAGCTTGAGGTTTCTATTATTCTTTTTATTAGTACCTGGTGCATTGGTTTTACAGCCTGCGATTCAGATTTTGTCCTAGCTCCAAGCACCAATTGAAGCAGGCAGGATGTGGCGGATCAGCACCCAATTGGCCGGGGGCTGCCCAGCTTGAGGCGGGCGGCAGCTGATCAGTGACACCTGTAGGTGTCTCCCACCGTCAGAGACAACGCGCGGCGCCCCATGTCTACGCCAACTGACAATTACTTATAACCCGTAACAGTTGCCTCCGAGTTGATTCCGAGAACGGTTAAGACCAGGGATGGAGTTATTGCCTCTCCATAGCACAAAGCCTAGGCTAAAATAAAGAAACCATGTGTTTCCCATGCAGCACTGATCCCTCTCTCGGCCTGCCTAATTCACTCCAGAGGAAAGTTGACACCTATACATCTGGAACAAGACAAGCTGCAGAAGCTGCCGGATCAGCAAAGCAATGCTCTAACTGTCTGCCTGTCGGAGCTTCGATCCTAGACCAGCTGCCAAGCAAGGCTTAGGGCCTCGTCTGCCCTGTCATGACTATTTTGTCTTTGGGTTGCATTTCCTCACACCAGGATAAGGCTTGTACCGACAGATAGACAGACAGACAGACAGACAGACAGACAGACAGACAGACAGACAGACAGATAGACAGACAGACAGACAGACAGACAGACAGACAGTTAGTCAGACAGGATGGATGGATGGATGGATGGGCGGACGGACGGACGGACAGACAGACAGACAGACAGATAGATAGATAGATAGATAGATAGACAGATAGATAGATAGATAGATAGATAGATAGATAGATAGATAGATAGATAGATAGATAGATAGATAGATAGATAGATCCCCGACAGGGGCTGTGCGAAGCCGGCCGGGTCAGTTAGATATCTTGGATATCGAAGGATTTGTTTTTGGTTCGCTTGGCCGATCTATAGATATCTATACACAGACAGACAGACAGACAGACAGACAGACAGACAGACAGACAGACAGACAGACAGACAGACAGACTTTAACGCATCCATGCATGCAGGCAAGCAGACTGATGAGCATCAGTATATTCAGCAGGCAGTCATAGACGCAGACTGCGAGACAGAGGCCGAGAGAGAATCAGAGAGAGAGAGAGAGAGAGAGAGAGAGAGAGAGAGAGAGAGAGAGAGAAAGAGAGAGAGAAAGAGAGAGAGAGAGAAGCAGATAGGTATGCAAGCAGACATACAGACATCGCGGCAGCCGAGAATCTTGCAGGCAGACAAGTAGCAATAATCCTGACATCGAGTTATCCGGGCATAAACAGAGACAGAAATACAGACAGGCAGACAGATATACAGGCAGACAGACAGAAAGAGGCAGACAGACAGAGAGAGGAAGACATACGTAGAGGCAGATAGAGAGATAGGCAGACAGACAGAGAGAAGAGAGAGTCAGACAGACAGACAGACAAGCAGAGATACATGCAGACAATCTCGCAGACATACAGGCAGACATACGGGCACATAGACCGACCGGGAAAGACATAGATGCAGATAGAGAGGACGACAGGCAGGGGTAATGAGGCAGATTGTCAGACATAGGGACGGAGACAGAAAGACAGATAGATAGGCCGACATAACGGCAAACTTAGGGACTACTACAGGCGCTGAGTTTACTATTCGTATGGTTACTACTGCAGGAGCTTAGATTACTACATGTATTGTGACTACTACATTGTTTGCTAATTATACATGGGTGGTGACTGCTATAGTAGCTGATATTACTTCATGTGTGCTGACAACTACAGAAGTTGCTATTACGCAATGTTTGGCTGCTACTACGTATTTGAGATTACTACATGTTTGGTGACTACTGTTTAGTTGCGATTTCTACATGTGTGGTGAATACTACAGTAGCGGAGATTGCTAAATGGATGGTGACTAAGACAGGTGCGGGGATTACTACATGGGTGGTGGCTACTACAGGTGCAGAGATTACTACATTTGAATAACGAAAAAACAACCAATAGATTGCACGATTTATTGCCTGGCATATTTCGCTGCATCTCTAAGTGTGCCATGAAGATGTCCGCTAGAATAGGTCCAAGTGGGCTCCCCATGGCCACTCCGTCAATTTGGCATCTTCATGGCACACTTAGAAGAAAAGAGATCCTCAGAAATCAATAACTTGGCCTTTTACCGTCGTTACGTGGACGATATACTAATTATCACCACAGACGAGCTACAAGCAACGTCCTTCCAGGCCACAATGAACGAGACACATATAAACATCTCTTTATCTATGGAACACGAACACAACGAAGCGTTGCCGTTTCTAGATATCCTAATGAGACGTAGAGCAGATGGCACAATTCAAAGATCGGTGTACCGCAAAGAAACATGGACTGGCCAATACTTAAATTTTCAGAGCTTCGCACCTGTCCAGTACAAACGGGGCTTAGTACGGACCCTGTTTGACCGTGCTAGGAAGATATGCACCCAGGACACACTGACAGAGGCATTTAAAACTCTGAAGAATGCCTTAAACCTGAATGGGTACTCCACAGGATTTATAAAGCGCCACTGCCAACAGCCCAAAACGAAATCAGAAGTAACTACAGTCCCTAAACTCAAAGTATTCATCCAGCTAACCTTCCGAGGAGAGGACGTAATGCAACGTCTGCGGGACCGGCTCACCACAGCAGTCGAGCGAACATTCTGTGCTGCAGCTCTAGTCATCAGGTACAGAAACACACCGATCCCAGTCCCAGCAGTAAAAGAACCTCTAGCTTTGTACGCCAAATCAAATTGTATTTACCAATTTACATGCAGATGCAAGGCCATCCACATAGGCAGAACTGAGCGACAGTTTCATTGCATGGTTTCGGAACATATTCCGAATTGGTTGGACAAGATACTACACACAGACGATGGTAGCCTAGTCAGGCCGACACACCGGAAAAGTCTGGCTTCATCGGTCGGGAGACATGTGCTCGAGAGTGGTCACGTGGTTGAAAGAGACAGTGCCTTCCGTGTGTTGTTCAACACACAAAGTAGTCGATTGTTAATGTTTGCTAAAGCTATACTAATCAACCTTCGTAAACCGTCCTTGTGTAAGCAGAAAGATATGTTAGTCAGTTTAAAATTACCGTTGTAGACAATCGACATTACTGTGCGAACATGTGTATATTTCAGTTTGAAGGATTTATCTAATTAATTCACGTAAGTTGTGTGATTTCTGCAGTATGTACCTGACGAGATGCAGCGAAATATGCCAGGCAATAAATCGTGCAATCTATTTTTTGTGTCGTCGTTATTCAAATTCATCACGGGAAAACATTGTTTTGAATTAGTACATTTGTGGTGACTACTACAGGTGCAGGGTTACTACATGTTTGGTGACTAATACGGGCGCGGTGATTACTACATGTGTAGTAACTGCTACAGTAGCTGAGATTACTACATGGGTGCTGACTACTACAGTAGCTGAGATTACTACATGGGTGCTGACTACTACAGTAGCTGAGATTACTACATGGGTGCTGACTACTACAGTAGCTGAGATTACTACATGGGTGCTGACTACTACAGTAGCTGAGATTACTACATGGGTGCTGACTACTATAGGTGCTGAGATTACTACATGGGGGTGACTACTACAGGTGCGGGAAATACTACATGTGTGTTGACTAATACAGGTGCGGGGATTACTACATGTGTGGTGACTTCTATAGAGGCGTGGATTACTACATGTGTGTTGACTAATACAGGTGCGGGGATTACTACATGTGTGGTGACTTCTATAGAGGCGTGGATTACTACATGGGTGGTGACTACTATAGGGGCGGGTATTACTACATGGGCGAAGACTACTTCAGGAATAAGATGCAGTGATGACGGAGCTGCAAGTACGACACGTTTCTGGGCCGACTGTGACCGAACTCTCAACTAGATGGAGTTTCATAATTGATCTGAGCCCTCAGGTAGACCCGCCTTAAAATGAGTTTCACGAAACGTCTTTGGAAGTCAAAGTTATTTTTGCCACATCATTCAATGAATTCAAAGTGGTCTGTAAAATGTAAGGCTAGGACCGTATGTCCAAAATCTCACAGGCGCTTGACATTAATTTTTTATTTGCTTTTTTCACTGCATACATGCTCCACGCAGTGGATGGGGGCGTGTCTGAACACACACACACACACACACACACACACACACACACACAGCACACACACACACACACACACACACACACACACACTACACGGGCGCACGTATATACAGTTCAGGAATAAGAATAAATATAGAAACTACTTGCCGAGGAACCTCCGTGACAACATCGTTCTTGGACATAACATTAAATATGTACTTACGCTATTAATGACGACATATTTCTACACAAACCAGATACATGCTGTGTGAATCGAACTGTCTTTAAAGATGGGGAAACGTTCACCCCTCCAGGAGACTCCGAATGTGTCCAATGCAGTTGTTCTAAGGGAGATGTTATCTACATCAGAGAAGGTAGGCAGTAAATATTTCAGCCTGATTGTTATATTACCTGTAGTGTTGTTTTAAATATTACTTGATTTGCTTGTTCTATTACCTTTGATGTTTGTCCTATTACCTGTAGTGGTTGTTCTATTATGTGTAGTGTGTGCTCTACTACCTGTAGTGTTTGTTCTATTACCTGTAGTGTTTGTTCTATTATGTGTAGTGTGTGCTCTACTACCTGTAGTGTTTGTTCTATTACCTGTAGTGTTTGTTCTATTACCTGTAGTGTTTGTTCTATTACTTGTAGTGTTTGTTCTATTACCTGTAGTGTTTGTTCTATTAGTTGTAATGCTTGGTTTATTACATGCAGAGTTTGTCCTATTACCTGTAGTGTTTGTTCTATTACCTTTGATGTTTGTCCTATTACCTGTAGTGGTTGTTCTATTACCTTTGATGTTTGTCCTATTACCTGTAGTGTTTGTCCTATTACCTGTAGTGTTTGTTCTATTATGTGTAGTGTGTGCTCTACTTCCTGTAGTGTTTGTTCTATAACATGTAGTGTGTGCTCTACTTCCTGTAGTGTTTGTTCTATAACATGTAGTGTTTGTTCTATTACCTGTAGTGTTTGTTCTATAACATGTAGTGTTTGTTCTATTATGTGTAGTGTGTGCTCTACTTCCTGTAGTGGTTGTTCTATAACATGTAGTGTTTGTTCTATTACCTGTAGTGTTTGTTCTATAACATGTAGTGTTTGTTCTATTACCTGTAGTGTTTGTTCTATTACCTGTAGTGTTTGTTCTATAACATGTAGTGTGTGCTCTACTTCCTGTAGTGTTTGTTCTATAACATGTAGTGTGTGCTCTACTACCTGTAGTGTTTGTTCTATTACCTGTAGTGTTTGTTCTATTATGTGTAGTGTGTGCTCTACTTCCTGTAGTGTTTGTTCTATAACATGTAGTGTTTGTTCTATTACCTGTAGTGTTTGTTCTATTACCTGTAGTGTTTGTTCTATTATGTGTAGTGTGTGCTCTACTACCTATAGTGTTTGTTCTATAACATGTAGTGTTTGTTCTATTACCTGTAGTGTTTGTTCTATTACCTGTAGTGTTTGTCCTATTACCTGTAGTGTTTGTTCTATTACCTGTAGTGTTTGTTCTATTACCTGTAGTGTTTGTTCTATTACCTGTAGTGTTTGTTCTATTACCTGTAGTGTTTGTTCTATTTCCTGTTCATTGGCACTTTTTCGTCTTAACAGACAATAGTTTGTTAAATTATGTTTCAAAAAGGCCAAATAACTACAACCTGTGGCGGTAGCGAATGTGATAGATCAGACCAAAAGGCGCTGTAAATGTTAGTCCACATTGAATGCATTTGAACACATGGGTAATTTCACCATCTTACGTCTCACGCGCTCAGTGTGTGACCTATCTGCAATAATTTTCTCCTGTGTCTTTACTCAATTTCTGATAGTTTTCCTCCGTGCAACACGTTCGGCAGACGACTTGCTCCCATTGTGCATTATCTATGCCACTATCAATCATATCCCGCTTACACACATCTTTGTATCATAATAGAGATCGATACCGTGGTCTCTTACCCATCTGTAATCGACCAATAAATATGTCCTTTGGCATTCTACCATCATCCTACCTCCTAACGTATATTATTCATGTAAGTCTGCGAAGACTGAGCATGGAACAAACCGTAACACAATCTGAACATTCCAATACTTCAGTATTTGTGATTTTGTCTTGCTACTCAATACCTAGTATTCTTCTAAGACACCGCATATGAAAGCTGTTTAAACGTTTCTCTTCGTGTGAGCAAGTTGACCAGGCTTCACTGCCACAAAGAGGAGTACTAAGGACACAGGCTTGATATACGAGGACTTTAGTTTTGGCATTAAGCTTCCTGTTCTCCCAAACTCTTTTTGTTAACTTGTTCATTGTTGTTGCCATAAAAAGGAGTACGAAGGACACAGCTTGATATACAAGAACTTTTGTTTGACAGTAAGCTTCCTGTTCTCCAAAACTCATTTTGTTAACTTGTTCATTGTTGTTGCTGCCTTACAAATCCTGATATTGATTTCCTGATCTAGGGATAACTTGCTGTTTACCTTTGATCCTAGATATGTATAATGTTCTACTATCTCCATTTCGGCGTCGTCAATAAAGGTTAACGGTTCCCGATGTGAAACTTGTGACACAATCAGTGTCTTATTTGTGCTAATTGTTCTATTACCTGTAATGCGTTTTTTTCCCTTTTTTATTACCTGCAGTTTTTGTTCTATTACCTGTAGTGTTTGTTATTTTACCTGTAACGTTTTGTTCATACTGGGTTTTAATATGGAAAGTAGATCCATCCACGACGCTGTAGCAGTTGATAATCAAGATAATTTGTGACTATGCAGGTAGATCTCGCACTCTCTAACTCTCTTTGTCTCTACCTGCCCTCCCCACCTCCACCCCCATCTCCTCTCTCGTACATTAAGAAGAGCAGAATATCAGAATCGCTGCTAACCAATTCTTAACTCTTTGAAAATAATATTTGTTACTTCGTTCTCTCATTCGATCGCTCGCTATCTCTACTCTCTCTCTCTCTCTCTCTCTCTCTCTCTCTCTCTCTCTCTCTCTCTCTCTCTCTCTCTCTCTCTATTTTTTCTTTCTCTCTATCTCTCCTCTCTCTCTCTTTATGTTTTCTTTCTCTCTCTATCTTTCCTCTCTCTGTCTCTCTGTCTCTCTCTCTTTATTTTTTCTTTCTCTCTCTATCTTTCCTTTCTCTTTGTCTATTTCTCTCTCTCTCTCTCTCTCTCTCTCTCTCTCTCTCTCTCTCTCTCTCTCTCTCTCTCGCTATCTATTTATCTCTCTATCTATCTCTCGTTTCCCTCACGTCTTTGATATTTTAAAAGCTGAAGCATACCACTTTGCACGAATCATGGCTGCCTTCACCTTTATGAATATGCTTTGTGTGCCCGTTACTATCACGACATGTGTGTGCTGTTTGCCCTGCAGTCAGCGGGACGCCGCACTGACTGCTTCCACCCCCATTCTCAGACTAATATATTATGGTATCAAATGCCAGGCCCCCCCTGCACAAAACACCTTCGCTGTGAAATCCCAGACATTTCTTGAACTCTTAGCACAGACCTATCGGTGTAGATGGGAGCCGGTCGTTCAGAAAGCAATGGCAAACTACTGAACGTAAAACTTGCCTATTACATCAACAGCAGCTGAAAAATTCTGGTGTTGACTGCAACGTCCTGTAAGGGATATGCAACATAAATAATAAATATGTGCAACCAGAACGACATCCTAAGACTGCATGGCAATCAAGAAGTTATACATTTGTTTCAATGAATGTGGGAACACTAATGCAAGTTGGTAAACAAGATAGAGAATAGTGGCTGGCAAGGATCATCATCATCGCACGCCAGTCATGTTCATAGGCGCTATCATCATCTCTTTAACAGCTCCACTAGTATAATGACTGATCGCACCAGTTCTGTTTTGGTTAATAAAGTGTCATGTGCTCTTGACAAAATGTCCATGTTTGGCAGCTCGCCGCTTCACTCCCATCTTTCTCACTCTGGGTAAGAAAGCAGATTCCCAGGTGTGTTGAAATGCAACAGTGCATACATCAACTCTTATAGAGCTGATAGTGTCAAGCACAGCCATTGCTCTTCCCACCCCTATCCATCTACGCCAAGCGATCGGCTCGCTCGTTACCTTGCTCGCCCGTGTTCTCCAGTATATAGATGACATTTAGCGTGACTGATTGCCATGTGCTCACTGTCAAGCCACTCATGTACAGTGTTGCCATTTTAGGGCTTTTCGCACTAAATTTGGTGCTTTGTTAAGTCATTTAGTGCGAAACGTTTGCTTTTAGCGCGGCCGCGTTAATTTGGTGCTTCAAAAAATTTGTTTGGTGCTTTTTGGTGCTTTTTTGGGATGGGTAAAAATTACTTTAAAAATCATTGTGAGAACACTAAACAGCCGAATTTGAACTGATGCGAGGGAGTAAAACAGTCTTAGTACATTACCGCGCAATATTCAACTAATTTAACTCCCTTTAATACGATTTAGCTGAAAGCGAACGCCATCTTGCAGACATTTCCAAACGTCAATACATTAGCTTGTAATCGAGTTCTTAAATTTGTGGTGTGTACATTGTCCTTTCATTTAAGCTTATTTGTGTTTCACCATGAGCAAGAAATATTGTCAACATTTCAGAGAACAGTGGCTCAGTGACACGAGATTTCAAAAACGGTTGTTAAAAGTAGAAGGGGATAATACTAAGTGTTTTTGCAAATATTGCAAATGTTCAATTGCAGCCAGGTTAAATGATATTGAGAGGCACAAGAATACAACGAAACATCAGAAAGCCGAACAACCATTTAGTACAGAAAGGCAAACAACAACTGCATTTGACAAACTGAAAGATGGTGTCAAAGAAACAGAAGGATGCGTGTCTTTGTTCATAGTTGGCCATTGTTCGCTTCGCGTTGTTGACCATTTAAGTGAACTCTGCAAGGTACACTTTGGTGACAGCAAAGGTTGCAAGAACTTTAAGCTTAGGAGAACTAAGTGCAGAGCAGTTATTTCAAATGTACTTGCACCATATTTCACAACAGACTTGACAGCTGATATTGGAAAAAGTAAATACAGCTTAATGATTTATGAGAGCAATGACATTTCTGAAACTAAGCTACTTGGAGTAGCTATTAGGTACTATTCAGAGACAAGAAAGCATTTTGTTTTTACTTACTTAGTATTAGTTGAACTGAGTGCATTAGAGTGTGACTGCAACGCACAGGCAATATGCAATGCGTTAAAAGATTGTTTAAACAAGAATGGACTTGAGTTGCAAAGACTAGTTGCACTCGGCACTGACAATGCCTCTGTCATGACAGGTGTAAACAATGGAGTATATACAAAATTAAAATCCGAAGTTCCTCATCTGGTACTAATTAGGTGTGTATGTCATTCCCTTCAGATGTCAGTGTCACAGGCTGCAGCTGCTTGTCTGCCCAGGAACATAGAGTTCATGATCAGAGAAACATATAACTGGTTTTTTCACTCAAGTCTTCGTCAAGCAAAGTACAGAGAGATTTTTGCTTCAATAAGTGATGGACAACATCCGCTGAAGATTGTTCAATTAAGCCAGACACGATGTATGTTCATTCAATCTGCCATTGTCAGAATATTGCAGCAGTGGGTCGAGCTAAGAACTCATTTTGATGTAGCAAGACTCAACGAGCGCTGTTATACAGCAGAACTTCTACATTCTATGTTTAGCGACATGAAAAACTATGTGTATCTCATATTTCTCAAGCTTATTCTCGGAGAAGTTCAAAGTGTGAATAAGAAATTCGAAGCAGATATACAGGATCCAACAAAACTACTCAGCAGTCTTGTCCAGCTCATTGATTCTATCAGTTCACAGATTGCTGTTCCTGGGGGAAAAGAATAACAGAAAGTGATGCTATTCAAGATTATTTAGATCCTAATCCCGATCTAGGTTATGAGTTTGAGAAAGAAATAGCAGACTACAAGTTTCCCGATGAGAAAGAAATTCGTGGAATGTGCATTCAGTTTTTAATAGAGCTATTGACACAGCTGCGTTTACGTACACCTGATAACGTTCGAGTGTTGCAGTCCATGTCATGCTTTAGTGGAAGTGAATGTCTACAGCCAATGAAGCCCTGTATATTGGATCTTGCTAAAATGTTTGTAGAAGATGCAGTTACTCTCACCCGCATCGATTTCCAGTGGAGAAAACTTCATCATATGCAGTGGACACAGACCTCTGACACACTTGGACTGTGGGCAGAAATAGCCTCATACAGGGATGCCACCAGTTGAAAATCCTTTCCAAGATCTTACAGATTTAGCTTTAACTGTGCTCATTTTACCTAATTCTAATGCGGGCGTGGAGCGTATTTTCAGTCAGATGGGAGTTATAAATTCAAAATTTCGTAACAGAATTATTAGCAAATTTATTCGTTATGGTCTGGTAAAATGATAAGATCATTTTAAAGGTGAGGGGGGCATATGCCATAAGGCAGATACTCGCGGTTGACGTCATTAATATAGGTAGAGAATCCTGAAGCTCAAAAGCTTACAGATATCTAGGAGACTGGTGACTCTGACGTAGGGAGACGCTGAGACTTGGGGATACGGACAAGATGTGTTTCTGAAGGCTCGATGTGAAGGTGACACCTGGATGCCGTGATTTCGGGATGAGACAGCAGGGAGTCTGGTAAGGAATTAATTGAGGACGACACAACAGTGAAAAGGACCGGGAATGGAAAATCCACCTAGACTGATTGTATTATCCAAGCGTTTGAACTGAAGAATGGATAGGAAGGCTTCAAGGGCAACGAGCTGGACTGGGAGCTCAGGGGTGGATGTTATTTGAGTAGGCGCCG
Source organism: Cepaea nemoralis (assembly GCA_014155875.1). Taxonomy (NCBI): domain Eukaryota; kingdom Metazoa; phylum Mollusca; class Gastropoda; order Stylommatophora; family Helicidae; genus Cepaea; species Cepaea nemoralis. Next base: position 267,264 of record JACEFZ010023491.1, read on the forward strand.
ATCCTGTGGTTAGGGATCAGCCTGCTTTTCTGCCATAGTTTTAATCCTTGTACCGGTGGCGGAAATAAACGTCTGGAAAATCGTTCGCTTCACTTGAGTATGCTGTTCTGAATAGTTCTGTTAACGAGTTCCGATTTTTCGATGATGCTTTTTGTGTTTGACAAGAATTTGACAGCTGTTTTGACTATTAGATATGGAATGAAAAGATATGGCAAATGCTGTCATGATTATAAACTACCTAAGGATATTCTGCGAAAAATTGGATCACAGGAGGCATATACATGTCTATTTCAATCATCCTCCTCATCCTCATCATCGCAGGAGCAAACACAGCAGGAAATAGCTACAGAAACTGAAGAGGAGTTGTTTGACTGGGATTTGGCAGATCTGGAATAAACTTCACTCTAATATTCAGTGATAATAATAAATTATAATGAGCTACTTTATAACATTTTGATTGAATACCACCAGTGATTGTTTTAGTGATTTCCCAAAAAATAGTATTGCAATTTGGTGCTTTTTTGGCTCGAAAGTTGTTCTGATTGGGAATTGGCTGATCTGGAATAAACTTCATTGTAGTATGAAGTGACAATAATAAATTATACTGTGCTACCTTGTTACATTTGTAATAAAAACAGTTGGTGCTTTTTTTTTTTGGTGCTTCCTAAAAATTTTTGGTGCTTTTTAGTGTTTTTTTGGGGTCGAGTTTGGTGCTTTTTCATCAAAGGGAGATGGCAACACTGCTCATGTATGCGGTTAGTCTGGACCTTCTTGATTATGTTCATTGAATCACCCAGTATTCACGAGTGTGAATAATTTTGCGTGCCTGGCCAATTCAGAGCATTCGTTACAGCCATTGTTTCCATTGTATGGCTGTTTGTTATCATGGAAAAAGACTCTGTTGCTTCCTTGACAGTTTTGTCACTTGAGTTCGCTGAGAATTCCCACGCACGTGGCTTACTCCGGTCTACTGAGCCAACATTTAGACCCACATTTATATAGATCAATCGGCACTCAATGTAGCCGGTATACAGGAGTTTGCGATGGCGATCCTGACTCTCAGCCATAAGCAGATGGAAAGGATGGAAAAGATATGGAACGAAGCTATGCGTATTATACTTGAGTTTACAAAAGACACACTACACTGGGCGATGCGCTACCTTCTTGATTTTCCAGTCATGGTAAACAGAATACAAATTTACTGAGCACGTGCCTACCTCAGAATCTACGCAAACACACAACATCCACTGCATGGTGAAATTTAGTCGTGGATCGGCCAAGCCAAAGGCATTACTCAACAGGTGTGTTCATTTGAGGAATTAGAACCTGACGAGGAGTGGACACAAGTATCAACATAGTTAAGTACCGTCCTTTTCAGTTTGCATCCAATTAACAGAAAATGAAGACAAGACTGCTGTGGAGGCGGAACTACTGGCTTTTATCATCGGGAGGGTGATGACACAGATGGGTCGGTCTTTCTACGCGTGAGAAGTTAATGAGCTTTTACGGCTCAGACTGGAGGGAAAATTGTGAAGGAAATTTCTGGTGCTTTTGCCCTGACAAAAAGTAGTATGGCACCCAATGTCATGGCAGTAAGTAAAGCAATAACATGACTCGAGACACAGACCTTCACTCGTGCATGTCTCCTTAGTGACTCAATGAGTAAGCTCACGTAGAAGAGATGGGTTGGGTCCGTAGACAGTGGTCTACAAATGACAATAAATGGTGACATTTTCGTGCCAGAGCATGCGGGTGTAGGAGGAAAAGGGCTGGCTGACAGGCTTGCAAGTAAGGCGATTATGGAGGGCGGACGAGATATGGACGAGGCTGATAGACTAAATTCTCTACGAGAAGTAAGTCGTTTGCGAGAACCAGGTTATGACTGTGAATCTGCAACAATCATGGTCAGACTACGAGAGCAGAATGTTATAAAAGGTGTGGGACAAAAACACTATGCAGGAATCCAAAGAAGATTAATAACCAACATAGAACTGGTGTCGTGAGCCGTTTCACACTGCGGGATTTACTAAGGATGGAATCCGAGCACTTATGGACTGATGTTTCGATGTGCAATGTGTATAATATATCGGCTAACTAACTAACTAACTAACTAACTAACTAACTAACTAACTAACTAATTAACTAACTAACTAAGTAACTAACTAACTAACTAATTAACTAACTAACTAACTATCTAGCTAATTAACTAACTAATTAACTAACTAACTAACTATCTATTTATGTAATTAACTAATAAACTAATTAACTAACTAACTATCTGAGCCAACCCTAAACACCACTGCATCACTCTCTTAAAGCACACATACACAGACACACACACACACACACACACACACAGACTCACACACACCAAGAACATATTGTGAAGTAAATGGAAATAATGAATGATACAGTCTTGTATTAATATAAGACAAGATGAATGGAAGCAGGGCTGGGACATGCATAGCTAAGTATTATATCTGACACCAATCAATTGACACAAAACGGTTCTCATGTTGCAGGGTGTGAGTTCAGTGACATATGCATTCCTCCGGGAATCACCATTGAGTACAACTGTAGAACCTTTAATTGCACCAAGTTTGCAGTGGGCTCTAGATTCAACTACCAGCGATTTGAAACGAGAAATAGTAGGTATCATGTGTATGTTATTTTCTGTCGGATATTAGGCTGTACTCTGTTGACAAGGACATGCCAACAACCTGCCGGGAAACATGGCCACATCAGACAATGAAATGTCGACAACCTGCGGGGGGAAACATGGCCAAACCAGACAATGAAATGCCGACAACCTGCGAGAAACATGACCAAATAAACTGGCCTAGTCCCAGCCAGTCTGAACGTGCTGTGCTACAAAATGACCTGGTGACATACTAACATGTCTGTGCGCACATGTGATGTTTCTGTAGCAGCCATGCACACCTTGCTGGTTTCTGGGCTTGTAGAGGAGAAGGAGAACTTTTTAATACTGACCCTCGCGGAGATGGCCCGTTTGTATCGGGTTGTTCTTTGGCCTTATACGATGTTTGTATTTTCGTAATTACAAGTGTTGCACTTTACAATGTTATGAGTGTTGCACTTTCACTTTATGATGGTGTTGTACTTTCACTTTATATGAGTGTTGGACTTTATTTTATATGGGTGTTGTACTTAGATTTGATGATAATGTTGTACTTTCAAGTGCATTAAGTGTAATACTTTCACTTTATATCGTATTGTGTACTTTAATTTTTATATGTGCTATACCCTTGACTCTTTGAGTGTAGAACTATTTCACCTTTAAGTACAGTGTTCTAGTGTCACATTGTAAGAGTGTTGTGATTTTACTGTATACCAGTATTGCACTTTTACGTGTATGGTTGTCGTACTTTAACTGTGTTTGAGTGTTGCACTTTTCTTTTATATGTGTATTGTACGTTTCTTCCTTTTTTTAATTATTGTTATTATTAATTATTTTTTTTGTACATCGTGCACTTTCAGCGTATATGTATGTTATTCATTCGCATGATGTTTATGCTGTGCTTTCAACAAATGTGTATGCTGGCCGTTCAATGTATGTGAGTGTTGAACGTTTGCTGTACTTGAATGTTGAACTTTGCTTTATGGGAGTTTTGTATTGTTGCTGTTCTTTATGTAAGTGTGGTGCTTTTACTTTGCATGCGTGTTGCACTTTTGCTCTACATTTGTGACGTATGAGTTCTTTATATGAGTCTTAGATGTGTTTTCTTTGAATGTTGAACAGCCACGTTTACAAATGTCGAATCTTAACACTGTATGCGAGTTGCGAATTTGATTGCATATGAGTGTTGTTTTTGGCTGTAATATTGACTGACTCTTACTATTAGTATACATTCACTTATATGAGTGTTATACTGTCAGTGTAGATCAGTGTTGTACTTTCAATGTATATGAGTGCTGTACGTTCAATGTATATACGTCTTGGACAATCACAACATATGCGTACTGTTTTCACGTATATGACATATATGCGTGTTGTTTTACTTTCACTTTTAATCAGTGTTGTACGTTTACTGTTTATATGTTTTGTACTTTCACTGTATATCAGTGTTGGACAATCACAGTATATGAGTATTGAACTTTCCCTGTATACGTGTGTAGCACTTTCCCTGTATATGTGTGCTGTAATTTTGCTTGTATGGTTTGTACCTTTACCTGACATGTGTGTTGGGCTTTCCTTTATACGTTTGGTCGTCTTTCACTCGGTATGAGAGTTGAACTTTCAATGTTTGATTGCTGACAGCATTTGCTGGTATTCCTATGCTCGAGTGGAATATCAAAGATAAGTATTATTATAGACACATAGTGTATATTCTGCTGTCACAAATTAAATACATTTAGTAATTGGTAGGTGGAGATATCGATATCACACAGACACCTCGTTGGCTTTCTAAGAAATTCCCTGACATCAGTTTAACTTGATCGAAAGGGATCATAGGTCAATAATAAAGAAAAATGTACTCCTAGAAAGAGATTCGAACACATTACTGAATGCAGGCAGACAACGCAGGCTAACCACAGCTCTATCGCGGATCTGAGGTGATGTTCACATCTTGTTGTTTTCCCCTCAGGTTGTGAGGTAGATGCCACGAGAGCGTCACATAGATAGTTTTAATTAATGGTCATATAGACTACGCTGGTGTCTGCAGTAACCGGTGATATAGTAATAGTGATAACTGTCTGAACTGTACAACATTTTCGTTGAGTTTTTTCGACCATGCATGTGAGGCTAACATACAGAATGACATCACTGAAATATCAAATAATCTATATTAAATCTTACACCCAAATGTCGTACAATATTATCTATATCATAGTATTGTCAGATAATCAATATACGCTATAAAACAAGTGTCGGATGTATGAGATTGATGGCTCAACCCTAAAGAGAGAAAGGATACACCGTTCCTTTTCCTCGATGTGATCCTGCATGTTGTAACCAATTAAGCTAGCACTGGCACAAATGCTTGCTTTAATCTTCTATATATATAAAAGGCGATGTGTGTATGTATGTAGGGATGTATTTGATGCGTTCGATAACGGTCCATCCGATTGAGAAGAAATTTTTTACATGTTTTCTTTTCATTCCAGTGCAGCCAACTGTAATATTTTGTTAGTGTACAATCAGCTATTTACTTACTAAAATTTAATATGTAAATTTACATTATCATTTAAATATAGCGAGGGGACTTAACTTAAGAAAAGTTATTTCAAGCGACATAACTTTTAATAGCATTGCTATATATTTTATATATAGATTTTTGCATTGTTTTCAAAGATTTATAAACTCCTTGTCTACAGTTATTTACAGGCGTATGAGTTATAATAAATAATGATATAATCTTTAAGGCATTTTCAAAGTTTTCATAAAAATAATTCTTCTTCTTCTTCAGCGTTCCGAGCCATTGAGGTTCTTTGCTGCAGATACAATCCGTCTCCATTCGTCTCTCTGGTGGACCTTCTCTTGCCAGTCGTTGATTCCAAGTGCTTGAGGTCTGTATATGTATTATCTCTCCACCGTCTTCTTGGTCTACCTCGGGGTCTACGGTCATTTATTTCCTGAGTGTAAGCGAGTTTTGTTTCCCTATTATATTCCTTTCTCTCTATATGCCCCAGCCATTGTAGTCTATTAGCCTTCATGATACCAGTGATTAGCGGGGACTTAAACAGATCATAAATGTTTTTGTTACTTCTTCTTTTCCATTCTCCACTTTGTGTATCCCTAATGGGTCCAAAGATGCGTCTTAAAATTTTGTTCTCAAAGGTTTGTAGCAAGGCTTCGTCTCCTTTCGTTGTACTCCAGGTTTCAGAGCCATACAGCACAACTGGTCTGACCAGTGTCTTGTATATTGTGATTTTGGTGTTACGGGATAGCGCATTTGATTTTAGTAGATGATGTAGTGCATAGTATATCTTATTTCCAGTGTTGATTCTAGTTTGTATTTCTTCCCTTTTGAGGTTGGAGCAGTTGAAGATTGTACCCAGGTATTTGTATGTTTCCGTTCTTTTAATGGTCATATTATCTATTTGTATGTGGCCAGAGTTTTTAGCCATTTCGTCTCTTGAAAGTACCATATATTCTTTCTTATCCTGGTTGATAAGCAGCCCCATCTGTTGGTTGGGAGAGTACCCACCTCGACTTACCCCACAATGAAGTAACGTTATGAGGATGGGACTGATTTCATTTGGAGGGGATGGGTCCTTGGAAGCCAAAGTGTCCCATAATAGCTCTGGAAATATAGGGGTTTCCCAGGAATGTTAATTTTTTCCCTCCAAAATCTTCCTTCCCGAAAAGAGAAACTTAATTAGCTCGAGAGTCCCCCACCTATGATCATTTTTCCTTTTAGGTGAAATGGTCACAGGAAATTTATAAAATTTAAAATTCCCTTTTCTGAGTAACCTGGAACCTGGGAGATTACAATAGAACAGAATTTAGCTGTCTATTAGTGTTTACCCAGTCACCTGTAGTTCCAGATACTACCATTATGTGATGTAGTTTCATTAACTAAACACATAGATAATAAAATGTATTGTCACACCACAATGTACTTGACAGAAGAATGCAGGAACAGTTCATTTTGTTTATTAACCCAAAAAGCTGTGGAATTAAGCCAGTGAAGCATTTATAACATACATGAAATACTTCAAGACATTAGAGATAATGTTCATATTCAAAAATAGACTTAAGAACTCTCATTAAATTCAGTGATGATTTCAGTCATTTGGCCAGTATGCCATTCCACTAGTTAGCCTGCCATTGTTTCTGTAATACCCCAGATGGTACTGGAAAATGTCCCAAGAAATGTGTAAAACACATTGTCTAAACAGTCTCTACACACTGTAAGAATCAGAGGAGTTCATGACTACTCTCTGTTCATTAAAGTCCTTGATTGTTCTCATAAATATGAACTTTCACTGAGTGGAATCAAAGTATAGCAGTGATGAAATGTTGCCAAAACTTCTGCCATATTTGTAAGTAATCTGCAGTGAGGTATAAAATGATCCTAGTGATCTTAGAAATGTTTCTGCAATTCAGATATAGTCAATCAGCAGCATGATCATGAAACACATACAAGTTTTGGGCACAGTTCAGTGGGGACTCATTGAGTAATCTTGGTCCTGACCACAGATTCCTGTTGCACCTTTTTATTACAGATCTGCTCTAGGTTGACAGATCCATTGTACCTATTTGGGCAATGTTCTGCAACTCTGGATCATGACAATCTGCGAACACCGTCATCCTCACCTAAGGTGGATAAACATGGTGAACCTATTTATATCTAGTCAATGGATGATAATTCTCCAGCTGACAAGAATGAAAAGTGCTACAGACAGAAGGTCCAGAAGGTAGCAGATTGAGGAAGTACCTACAGTTAGAGCTACAGTGTCTCTTATCTGTACTGGCATTAGACATCAGCAATTGCAGTTGGCAGGCCCTCTTCTTCTGCCCTTGTACATGATGATCTGTTGACTGATGTTCTCACAGAGGACACAGACACAGTGAATGACAAGGCGAGGAGAGGAATGATGGAGAGTTAATGATAAAATGCACCCAGCATAACTGATCCTAAATAGTAATGGAACATAACAGGATGATTGTTTTATTTTCATAATACTCATGTTACCCATCAGTGTTGCCTCAATTGTTTTAGTCTGCCTGGTTATTTTCCTGTTTATAACTTCTCACTTCTTCTGTCATTGCCTTTACTTACTTCTTCTGACACTGAGGTGATAATCCCTTTGACATTTTATGCATGGAAGCATACTATATGTTCATCCTTTACTTACTCTGACAAACAGGGTGATGCTTTAATAAAACAACAATCCACATGTTGAATCCAAGTAATAATTTAAAGAAACATACATTAAATATTTTCACTCCAAAGTTAATCTAATTAACATATAATTGGTATGAATGTGGAGGTCTATGTGAAATATTCCTTATGAGGATTTACACTGCCTCTCATTCATTAACATATATATATATATATATATATATATATATATATATATATATATATATATATATATATATATATATATATATATATATATATATATATATACAGAGTGAAAGAAAGATGAGAGGACATAATGCACTCATTTTCTCATTCTAACTACAATCTTCTTCTTTATTCGTCCACTTGAGTGCTGTGGTTGGGCTGTTAGCTTGTCTGTGATTCGGTCAGAGTGCTAGATACATGGTCACAATGCGTTCGAATAATCACAGCAGTATAAATACTGGACCAGTCATTGCTGCTAAACAGTTACACACACAATCTGTCTTCACGCCACGGACATATAAGATAAGAGGTAGAGCCTTCATCCTTCCGTCTCACATTCGCGTGTGTTGACGATTCGCTGTGGATTGGAACTAAGGCGACACATAGCACACAGATCATAGTTTATCCTGTACTAAACCTGCTCTGAACGCAGTCAGAAAGCTAGTAGGATTTAGACTCAAGAACAGGAAACAGTCTGGGCATAAGTGAGCCTCTTTTCACAGCATAAGACATAGTGTTTGTACAGCAACTCCTCTGGAAACGAAAGATAGATGGAGTTAGATATCTACATCAGTACTGGCAGAGAGTAGCCATTTTGGGACCGGGAGAAAGTTGGCGGCTATCTTCGGATAGAAGAATATATATATTCATTTTTGCCGAAACTTACACACACACACACACACTCATACATAAAGCTTTACCTGACTCATATAGAAACCCAGCCATAATTTAGTCTGAAGCATCCCCATGAATCAGCAGAGGGACATACAGATCAAATGGACTCTTACTGAAACCACATCTGGCTTCATTGACGGACGATCTGCATGTGCCAAATGTTAGCGTCTGTGAACCCAAAACCTTTTGCGCCGACGCGAGTCTTATAGGTTACCCAATAAATAGAGCAGGCTTCGACCACATGATCTGTCCATCACTGGTTGTCACAGCTATTATTAGAGCTGACGCCACATTCCTAGCATTCCAATGCTTCCTAGTGCGAACGCTTTTGGATTCAAGTGTGTTTTGAAGATGTGCTGTGCAGAAGTGAACAAGACGGAGTGCACAATAATGCGACAGTAAGTCAATATTTCCAATGTCTTTTGTTCACTTTGCCCTATAATATCTATATCATCTGCATAACCAAGCAGCTTGGATGTTCCTCCAATATCACATTCCTCCTTTACCTTCCTTACAACCAGATTGAAGAGTAGCGGCGATAGTGCATCACCCTGTTTCAAGCCAAATGTTATTTGGAAAGGGTCTGATTTCCTGCCTTTATATGTTACTATATTATAAGTATCTTCCATGCATATTCTGGTCATGTTGATTAACTTCCTTGGTATTCCAATTTCCTCCATAGCATTCCATAGACTATTCCTATGGACACTATCATAAGTCTTTTTAAAATCCACAAAAATGTTATGGAGATCTCTTTTATATTCCCAATTTTTCTCGGCCATTTGTCGCAAGATAAATATCTGATCTATTGTTGATCTGTTTTGTTTAAAAGCCGCCTGGTAGTCACCTAATATGTCTTCTGAATATGGTTTTAGTCTATTTAGTTATACTGCGGATAGTATATTAAAGCGTGTGGACAGTAGTGATATTCCTCTATAATTTTCACATTGGAACTTGTCTCCTTTCTTAAAGATAGGTATCAATAATGACTCTTTCCAGTCATGGGTAATTCTTCTGTCCTCCAGATTTGTATTATTAGTTCGTATAGCTTTAGATGTAATGCATGGCCATTTTGTGACGTCGATCTTGTGTGTGATTCGTGTAGTGCGGTGCAACTCAAGATGTCGGCGTGGAAATGTTTCTACGCTCAGCTGACTGAATCTGGCAGGAATTTCGTGTTGACAATTTTTTTTATGCAGCGAGTCCAGTGACGACCCCCATATGCCTCGAAGTGCCTACACCGGCAACCGCCGAGGTATCAACTCGTACTAATGCAAAACAGCAACGAAGGACGAGGAATTAAACTTGCGTCCTTACCTTGAATACAATGACAATCAACGGCAAAAGTCAAGATATCAAAACGCCACCAGAAGTTTATTCCGTAGCAGACATGTGAACATTAAACTCACGCAGACCTGTAGGTTGACCCCTATAGACGGGGTCGGCACCTACTTTACTAATCCACCGATGAGTGTCCAGTCTACTGCGCTCTGCTTGACGCCCTGATCCACTGATTCCATTTAAGCTGTAATTCCACTCTAGGTTTTTCCGCCCGGTTACTTCACTGCGGTACCTGCCTTTATAAATTCAGTAGCAATTCCATCAGTCTCAGTTGCCTTATTATTTTTAAGTCGTGTGATTACATATAGGATTTCTTTAAATGTAGGTTCTTCAATTTGTGATTTACATGTTAGAACCTCTTCCTGTGGGAAAGTGTTGCTTGGAGCTTCACAATTTAGTAATTCAACAAAATATTCTTTCCATGTGTTGCACATTTCCTCATGGGTATTTATCATATTTCCATTTTTGTCTTTTAAACCATATGTGTTTTGTTAATGCCCTCGTTTCATTGACTTCAGTTCTTTAAAAAAAACTGTCAGGATTAATTTTTCTGGTGATTAGTTTCCATATCTTTGATTATATTACTCATATATTCTCGCTTCTGCTGTCGGACTATTTTTGTAGCCTCTTTACATTCATTTCTATAATGCTCTTCCTTTTGGATGTTGTTGATGTCATTTAACCATAAATGTCTGGCATTCTTTTTCCTAATGACTGCTTCTTCACATTTTTGATTGAACCATCTTTTCTTTCTATTCGTGGTTAACACATCGAGACATTCTTCTGCGGTAGATTGAATTGTATTCTTGATGTTCAACCAAGTTTGGTCAACGCTTTCCTCCAAAGGGTTTTGCAGAGTTTCAAGTTTACATTTTATTTCATCTGTAAATTTCTCTTTGACTGTAATTTCTTGTAGTTTTTCTCTGTTATATGTTGGGTGTAATCTTTGTAATTTAGTAAAGAAAGATCTCTTAAGTTTTATTTTAAATTTTGCTCCAACGAGGAAGTGGTCACTGTGGCACTCAGCTCCTCTATAACTTCTAACTTGCTGTATGTTTGATGCATTTCTGTTGTTAATTAAAATGTGATCTATTTGATTATAGGTTCTTTTGTCACATGATTTCCAAGTGTGTTTGTGTATATCCTTTCTTTGTAGTCTGGTACTGCTAATCTGCAGTCCATTTGGCTTCTGCCAGGTTGATGACTCTCCATCCATTATCATTTGAAGTTGTATGTAAGCTTTCCATACCGGCCACTTTTTTATTCGTTTGCTCTCTACCTATTTTTGCATTGAAGTCTCCCAGCACAATCAGGATGTCCTGTTTGGGAGTTTCTTCTATGACATCTTCCAGATCAGTATAAAAGTCTTCTTTAATATCATCTTCTTTCTCTTCAGTAGGTGCATGTACATTAATCATGGTTATATTTTTCCATTTACCTTTTATTCGTAATTTACTAATCCTGTCATTAACAGCGTTAAAGTTTAAAACGTCCCCCCATAACGCTTTTTTGATGACAAATCCTGTTCCTAATTCATGTTTATTTTGGGTGTTTCCTCCATATATTATAATCATTCCATTTTTCTCTAAAGTACCCTCTCCTGGCCACCGTATTTCTTGAATTGCTGTTATATCCATTTGATATTCAACCAGCTTCCGGGTTAGTTCTTCGGCAGCTCCAGCTCGATGTAGTGTCCGCACATTCCATTTTCCAAATCTCAAAAGCCCTTTAACGGTCCAAGGTCGTTGTCCAGATAAGTCAGTCCGAATTCTAGGCTCATGTATCTGTTCCGTAACAAAAATGGTTTTTACAAAGGTGAGGATGTTAACCCCACGCTTTAACCCCCAACCTGGAGGACCAGGGTGTTTCTATTTGTCTGTTCTCTACCCTTTGACCTGTTCGGCTTGGAATGCCATGATGGTAGCTACGCTACCGCCGGCATAGCTCTCAGGTTCATTGAGAAACTCAAGCTCTCCCACCACGACAAGGTGGAAACACCTTCATCACACATTCTTCATACTGGCATGTAAGGTGGGTAATTATACTTATGTGATTTCCCAATGATAACTTAAAATGTTTACCATCATTGATATCACAATGAAATATCTCCTTTCACAATCACTCACCATACACATTATATCTGTAGGAATGACAATTAGCATATGTCTTTGCTTTACACATGATACATTCACAGATTTAACCACAATTACATTATCTTAGAACCTCATTCTTCATAAGATATTATAATATTTTCATACTGATGGGTTTTATAAAATGATACATTCACACCGTGTTTAACAATAATGAAACACACATGACACAAGCATGCTCTTAAATGACATAGACGTATGTGATGATTAAGCACACTTATGAAATTCACCCAGAACTTAGCAAAATGAAATCCATGAGTCACCACATGATTTCATCAAATACATATAATTTATGTGATATACTCATTCATATTCAGGCATTATGAATCTTACCCATTCTAACATGCCGGTTGACTAAGTATTGTTGTGTGGCACAAATATTACTTCCCCATGTTCCCGACATTGAAAATACATTTGCCCTTCCACGTGTGTGCTTTAACATTACACAAATTATGGTACCTATAGAACTCCCTTTGGTTCCCATGTGTTCATGAAATATAAGAAACTATTTGTTTGCCCGTGTGCTCATGTAAAAAGAAATAAATACATCTGCTGACTTATGTGCTCAATCTACTTGACTATACACATTACACTAATTTCTCTATCAGTGCTGGCACATTTAAATTAGTTTCCATATGTCTTAGCCACTGTACTAAGAATTCTAAGTTTCCTTAAGTCTTAAGTTACTCTAATTCAATGTATATTAAGTTGCTTAAGAAATAAATGTACAACTCGGACTAATGCTTATACATTAAATCAGTTGTTTACTTTGGGAGAAAAATAAAACTCACTATGGTTTTTCTTAATGTACAGTTTACACATAAGCTATGAGAACTGAATATATTATTTAGTTCTTCCTAAATTAATTTAAGAACTTACCACATGTGTCAAAGTGTGGGATATGAATAAGTAGGACTAAAGACAGAAGTAAAGTAAGGACAGAGACAGGACGTAGATAAAGACCTTTAGAAGAGATAGATAGCGATGGACAGGACAAGGAGGTATAACTTAAAGCAGTTATAAGACAGGACATAGACTAGGACACAGACGTGTCATAGCTAGGACACAACAGGGACCCACCACCAGGATGGGACAGGGGACGTTAGCCACGGGAACTACCCGTAAACAGTAGTACGACCCCAGGTTAGCAAATTCAGACGACTGTACTGCGTGACAGTTGACGCAGCACGCAGCGCTGCTGACCGCACGAGGACTTTAGGACCAGCCAGCCAAGTGAAGCTGTAAACTTACTCAGACCGGACTTGACAGTCAGAGCGACCAGACGTGTGCGACGTTCCTAGCCACTGTGTAGTTTAGAAAGGACGCAGTTAGACATAGCTAGTGCGAAGATGGTATTTGAGTTATGAGTGCGAATAATGTATGCTCAAGAAGCGAGCAGTGAATAATTGTGTGGGCATTATTGCCGATAGCAAATGTATGAGCTGAATCGCATAGAATAAATATTGATTCGTTTTGCCATTTGTACAATCGTGTTTGTGATCGTGAGGTACGAATTAAGTGGACCGCATGCCTGTATAGAATCCAGGTTGTTGACAACATGTGTCTTACAATTCTGACTTACCACTCTTCTTCTGGGAAAAAGACTCAAAAACTAATCTAAGATTTAAAATAAATATTTCTGTTTACCTTTCATGTAAAATGAATCTTTTCCACACTTCGGCGCCAGGATTCAGATATTTCCAATGCGATGTCGTGAGTTGATGTTTGTCTTCATCTAACTTATACTAAATTATCTTTGGTAAGTTGATTTTGAAGAGACTATCACTCCCTCCGCTCATCAAATCTCTCCTGGTTGCTTTGCAAAACAGGCCCCGTCAGCTAAGCGTGCCGTATTGATACAGTGCCTTTTCCGAGTTCAGGTTTTTCCGCCAACAGTGAGTTATAATTGAATCTTGGATAGTGCATTTGTGGAATAAATTAACGTTCTGCGGTGTCAACTTTTATTGTCGAAGGGAAATATTTACCGCACATTACGCTTGTGAAAATATAATATATCACAGACTGAATGGTTCCATATGCAATGAGGTTGATCTGTTGACTAACTAACTAACTAACTAACTAATTAACTAACTAACTAACTAACTAACTCACTAACTAACTAACTAACTAACTAACTAACTAATTAACTAACTACTAACTAACCAACTAATTAACTAACTAACTAACTAACTAACTATCTAACTAACTAACTAGCTAACTAACTAAATAACTAACTAAACAACTGAGCCAACCCTAAACACCCCAGCATCGCTTCATTCAAAAGAAAATACCCCGGAACATATTACGAATGAAATGAAAAACAAAATTGAATGATGCTATCTTGTAATTATATGAGACAAGACAAATAGAAGCAGGACTGAGATATGTACTGTCAATGGCTGAAAGCAACGAACTGACACCAAATGTTTCTAATGTTGCAGAGTGTGTGCTAAATAACAAATGCATTCCCCTTGGAGTCTCCGTCGATAGATATTGTAGTACCCTTACTTGCACCGAGGTTCAAGTGGGCACTGAATTCGAATACAAGATGCTTGCAACTGAGAAAGGGTACGTATCATGTGTGTCTTACTATTTGTGAGGCATTGGCCTGGACTCTGTTGACCATGTAATGCAGACAACCTGAGGGGAAATACGACCAAATCAGACAATGACATGTCGACAACCTGCAGGGAAACATGACCAAACCAGACAATGAAACGCCGACAACCTGTGGTAAAACATGATCAAACCAGACAATGACATGCCGACAACCTGCGAGGAAACTTGACCAAACCTGACCTATTCCCAGCCATTCTGAACGTGCTGTGCTGCAACATGACCTGGTGACATACTAACACTTCTGTGCGTAGATGGGACGTTTCTGTAGCAACCGTGCACATCCCGCTGATTTCTGGCTTATATAGGAGAAGGAAGCGGCTGTGATACTAACTCCGTGGTGATGGCTCTTTTGTATGTCGTACTGTGCTATTAAAACAAAGAAAATTGAAATATTTTGGTCACTTGAAACGTCATGAAAGTTTGGAGAGAACAATAATGGAGGAGTATATGCCTGGGAAGAGAGGAAGAGGAAGATCAAAGAGGAGATGGATGTATCGGATGCTAGACATCTTGCTTATGATCGAGAGGTTTTCCGGAAGGTTGTTATGGGAGCGAGGTTCTGAAAAGGACATGCTACTGAATGAATGAATTAATTAATTAATGTACTGTGTTATTATATAATTGGTGTATTTTCAAATTTACAACTGTTGTACTTTGACGTGTTATGATGTGGTGTTTTTCACTCTATATTGATTTTGTACCTTTACTTTACCTGCTCCGTGGCGAAGGGGTTATGAACGCAGTTCGTAATTCCCACAGACCCGCTTTCGAAACACAGATGTGGGCTATTTGAAAGCTTCTACATATTTATCGCTTATCTGCTAATTGTCCATGGTTATCTTTCGTACATCAGGATTGGCTCAATACAGCACTTTAATATTTCTTATCCTCACCACGATCGACAAAGATTTGCTGCTTCTCATACCAACACTTATAGATAGGTACAGGCTGCCAACACAGTATTATTGTCATTTCTCATGCCAACGCTTATATACTGTTCCAATAAAAAAAAGAAACGCTACATATTTGTTGTTACTATTATAAAAGATATTCGCTGATTAGACATCAGTGATTCAATCGACTGTGTCCATCTGGTCATTAACGTCACGTGGTTACCTTGAATTGCACTCACCTCATGATTTGTGAGGTAATGAAAGAGGTCAAGTTCAAATCAATTTTGTTGACAATAACTCGTGACAGGTTCATGATAATCCCCTGAAACTTACTGAACACAAAATTCTCTGACCATATTATTGTATGCTTATAGAAGATTGACGCTCCTCCGATAAATTCAGTTGAAAATTCAATGCGCAAGTATGGCTCATCTCACTACAGAACAATGACTCATCATCATTGGACGGTTACACGCTGGACAGTCACACAGTGTAGTAGTCAGATAATTTAATGTGGTTAGAAGCACCATTAGTTGCCCTTGGAGGCGAATTAAATAAACTGGTTTGGACGCAGACGTGTTTCCAAGGCACCAGGGTTGGGTTCTATACTGGCCAAGACCTACTAATACGTCCTCGTCGTGCGTCCTAGGCAACAGGTCCCTTCGGGGTCCTGGCTAACGTAGTAGAATCGCTGATTCTTCCCAAGTCGGAAAGTATCTGCCTGCACGGCAAGGAACCACCAGTATGCACACCAATAAGCCAGACATGGGACATTGGATACTCACGCTAACCTCAGGTCCGGTATGACATCACACCGATGTTGGACAACAGGATGTCTTCATCCAACATACAAGACTTCGTGCTGGAACTCACAGCCAGCGAACACAATCAAGCAATCAAAAATACTGGCTCTGTGGCAGAATTGCCGCGCAGTGGAAGACCCAGAATCACAACTGCTGCCGAAGACAGTTTCATACAGCTGCGTCACCTTAGGAATCGATTTGCAGCTACTTCCTCCACAGTCCAGTCGATGCCAGAAGTTCGTCGAATTTCAGATCAGACAAATTTTTCCGCAGAATTCGTGAGCAACCCAGTACAACGTTGATGAGGTTCCTCCACACGGTGGCGGAGGTGTACTGATGTGGAGTGCGATCAGTTTCATGGAAAGAAGTGATCTGGTGCAAACTGAAGGACGTCTGAATGCAATTGAAACTGCAATTATGTTGCATTTTTTTAAAAAACTGTATAGATTGGTACACTCTGCCAACACCGCATTATTGTCATTTCTCATACTAACGCTTGTAAATAGGTATATGTTGCCATCACCGTATTATTGTCATTTCTCATACCAACGCTGAAACAGGTACAGACTGCCAACACCGTATTATTGTCATTTCTCATACCAACGCTGAAACAGGTACAGACTGCCAACACCGTATTATTGTCATTTCTCATACCAACGCTGAAACAGGTACAGACTGCCAACACCGTATTATTGTCATGTATCATACCAACGCTGAAACAGGTACACGCTGCCAACACCGCATTATTGTCATTTCTCATACTAACGCTTGTAAATAGGTATATGTTGCCAACACCGTATTATTGTCATTTCTCATACCAACGCTGAAACAGGCACAGACTGCCAACACCGTATTATTGTCATTTCTCATACCAACGCTGAAACAGGTACAGGCTGCCAACACCGCATTATTGTCATTTCTCATACTAACGCTTGTAAATAGGTATATGTTGCCAACACCGTATTATTGTCATTTCTCATACCAACGCTGAAACAGGTACAGACTGCCAACACCGTATTATTGTCATTTATCATAACAACGCTGAAACAGGTACAGACTGCCAACACCGTATTATTGTCATTTCTCATACCAACGCTGAAACAGGTACAGACTGCCAACACCGTATTATTGTCATTTCTCATACCAACGCTGAAACAGGTACAGACTGCCAACACCGTATTATTGTCATGTATCATACCAACGCTGAAACAGGTACAGACTGCCAACACCGTATTATTGTCATTTCTCATACCAACGCTGAAACAGGTACAGACTGCCAACACCGTATTATTGTCATGTATCATACCAACGCTGAAACAGGTACAGACTGCCAACACCGTATTATTGTCATGTATCATACCAACGCTGAAACAGGTACAGACTGCCAGCACCGTATTATTGTCATTTCTCATACAACGCTGAAACAGGTACAGACTGCCAACACCGTATTATTGTCATGTATCATACCAACGCTGAAACAGGTACAGACTGCCAACACCGTATTATTGTCATTTCTCATACCAATGCTTAAACAGGTACAGACTGCCAACACCGTATTATTGTCATTTCTCATACCAATGCTTAAACAGGTACAGACTGCCAACACCGTATTATTGTCATTTCTCATACCAACGCTGAAACAGGTACAGACTGCCAACACCGTATTATTGTCATGTATCATACCAACGCTGAAACAGGTACAGACTGCCAACATCGTATTATTGTCATTTCCGGGCTTTTGATGAAGAAACAAAACCCAGTTCCAACTTTTGTCTTGTTACATCCCTGGTTGGCTATTATATTATTATCTAATATTCCTTCCCCTCTGGTTTGTATTTGATGTCTAGTAGACTTCACAGCCTGACATTCTTAGTTATTTCTAAATTCAATTACTATTCAGTCATTGTGTTATTATCACATATATTATCTTTGACATAATTTCAGGAATGTGATACAGATTTTTCAATATATCAGTATCAGTGTTATGTAGTATGAGTTAGTCAGATCTTAGTAAACTATGACTAAGCTATAGTATGACAGTAGACAGTACCACCAGCTTTCTGTTAGCGGCGAATGTTGTGCGGCGCCCACCAAACCCGATACTCAACACTATGCCAACTACTTCGTGTGGAGGAGCGTAATTGTGAAAGGAGTACAAGACTTATTCTGGTGCGGGAAAATGCAGCCTTTGACTACATGTCATGGCAGTGCAGGCCAGGCCCTGAGCTCCGACAGGCGGACAGTTTGATACGACACGTCATGCAGCTTGTCTTGTTCATGATGTTATTAGTGTTACATGTCCCCTGTAGTAAACTAAGCAACACATGATCTTTGCAATTCAGCCCAGGCTTTGTTGTAATTCTACCCTTTTCTTAGTGCCCTAGGATGCATGCGATTTTCTGAATCTCCTCCACTGTGACCTGTCCACTCTAACGATAAATTACTTGAGTACAAATTCTTCCATTGCTTTCCTTATTATGTCTGGAAATTGTCGATATATTTTCTCATCTCATCTCATCATGTTCCTCTTGTACCTTGCGGTGTCGAGGTGAAATATAAACTTCGTGAGAGTGCCCGATTATGGGCTTCATATATCGATATTCCCATGGACTCTGCTATTCCCTCCGTCCAACGTTTACGTGGTCAGCCTCTTCCTCTGTTTCCATCTGGTCTGTACATCATTGCTTGTTGTGGTATGCTGTTGACTGGTAACCTACTTGCATGGCCAAACCATTTGACTTGCTGATTTCTAATAAAACCTAGTGCTGCTTTAACCCCCACTTTAGACCTGATTTCTTCATTTCTGATCTTATCTCTTCTTGATACGTTGAGTATTCTTCTCAGGAATCTCATTTCTGTTGTTGTGATTTTTCTTTTCTCTTTTTCTGTCATTATCCAGGTTTGGCATTGGTAGCATAGAGTTGGTAGGAAGATTGTGTTGTAAAGTGCTTTCTTAGTAGTTACTGATACATGTTTGCTCATTAGTATTGGTGCCATTTGTCCAATGAGTTGATTTGCCTTATTGCACCTATTTTCGATCTCGTCTTCTGATCTGCCATTTGATGATATTATACTTCCCAGGTACTTGAAACTCTTTACTTGTTTCAAGGGATGTTCGTTTAGGTGAATTGTTGTTGTTTGTTCTTCTGTAGTTATAGTCATTACCTCTGTTTTGATATATTTTATGTTATTATATTAACAATTGTTCTTGATTATTGCATCGCTCAAGAAGACATTTTGTGTGTGAGTGTGGTATGTCTTGGCAATTGTGAATATAATACGAAATTGTAAAATTAAATACTGTATACAAAACACAGACGCTCGCATACAGGCCCTTTTGACGTGAGCAGGAACTCACATTGGGGAGGATACTATAGGTTTCCCCTTCTCGTGACGTGTTACAAGAATGTCTACTTCTGAGGCGAGCCATCAGTTGTCCTTGTAAGATAATGTCTTTAAAGATAGCTTCACTATTCCTTTTATCCATCCACAGTGCTCTCATCATTATACTATTTAAACAACATCTCCGCAGCTTCCGCATAATTTCTCATGTGTCTTATTTATAAGTCCAAGATACCTTCCGTATATCAGGATAGACTCAATACAGCTCTTAAGGACGCTTTCCTTATTCCAATTCCATTTTCAAAAGAAAAATTCCAAATTCGACCTCGTTCAACCTGCGTTTTTCAGCTATGGTTAATGTTGAGGTCCGTGGTTTTTGTGGGTTCATTCACCCTAATTCTTGTGTGCGCTCTTACAGGTTAGTCTTAATCCGGACTGGTTCTGTTTGTTTGCCTCTGTGACGTCAGCTTGGGATCGATCAGCGGCTGTCCTTTGTGCTCGTCTTCTTTTGTGGTATCTTTTGTTAGTGAAGGCTCCTGGCTCGACTGGCTTGACTGGATGCAGTCCTTATAAGGACTTTTTATTTGGTGTTTTTGCCTCCTTTTTGTGTATTGTCTGTTGGAGCTTTTCGATGTTTTCATTTTCCTCCTTGCGCCTTGTTTCTTCTTCGAGTTTGAGCTTCTGTTGCCATTCGATTTTTTCCTCTGCGGTCATCCACGGGAGCATCTCTCCGTCTTCTATATAGTACATGTAGCCGGGTCCATCCTCAAAGTCAGTAATTTTACCTGGGTATTCTACCGGTCTCCTAAGTTTCTTGGGTTTCTTTTCTCTTTCAATCCAGCACCTTTTGAATTCCTGGTGCCTTAGTTCCTCCATCATTGCCGATTCTCGTAGCTCCTCCAAGGTAGGCCACCGGGGCCTCTCCGTGTCGTCATCAGGGTGCTCATCTCGGTTTTCTTTGCATGTCTGGCGGGATATTGTCGTGGCTGGGCTGCTGGCTTTATCTTGCGGTTCCGGATCGGTCTCTTGCTGCATTTCATCTTGCGGTTTCTCTGTGTTCTTTTCCGTTTCTTCTGCTGATTTTATTTGGTTTGGCTCCCTTTCCGTTGTTAGCATTTCTCTTACCACTTTGATGTCTCATAGAATCTCTTCATTTATTTTTGTCATCTGCCTCATGTTCTCCACCTCTTGTTTGATGTCCCGCTGGATCTCCTTTATTTCAGCAAGAAGTTTCCCATTGTCGCTGGTTGGTGCCGATGTTTGCAGTAGCTTGACTTGCTTCTTTACCTCATCAATCTGGCTTTGCAGTTGCTCTTTCTCGGCTTGTGAGAACAGGTTTCTGTCTCGCACCTCCGCATTGCGTCCTTATATGGTGTCTTTGTGGTGATGGCGATCTTTAAGACGTCCCTGTGTCTTTGGAGGTACGGACATCCTAAATATCTTGCTCCATGCTTGCCCAGGCAGCTGGCGCGCTGTTGGGTGCTCGGAAGTCCGTGTCCAGTTTGGCCAGCGGACACTCCTTGAAGGCGTGGTGATCGGCACAGTACCGGCAGATTTCCGTCTTACTGCGACATGCTGCTCTGCTATGGCCGGCCCTCTGACATCTGGTACATTGGGTGATCCTTGGGATGAATCTCTCTGGCTGTTGTATTTTCTTGTTGATTGATACCTTGGTGGGCATCTCGCTGCCCTCTGTCGTCACCACCGCCAGCAAGGTAGGGATATTTAAGTACGTCAGGATCTGCTCCGCCTTCAAGATTCGGATGTTGGGATTCTTTTCGTGTAGCTGCTTCGTGATTTGTTCGTCTGACAGCTCCACCTGAATCCGCTTGACAACCCATCAGACTGTTTTTGAGTTGGTGTTCCCGGCTCTGGTGTCTTTCTCCCCCTTCTTCTCTGTTGTCTTGGGTCTTGTCTGTGGTGAGCTGTCGATCGTCTTCCTCGTGGTATTTTCAGTAGTAGCTGTAATTTCAGGTTCTTTGATGCAGCTAGCAAGCAGGCTCTCCACGTTCATCTACTTGACGGTCTTGTCAGCTCCCACACTGCACATCTTTGTTGCCACGTGTCTTTTGGTGTTCTTGCCACGTGCCATTTCCCCCCGTTTCAGGCGTCTTGACTTGTTCAGGCGACTTGTCTTGATAGCGCTCGAAGTGCGAAATGCGACGATGAGCGAAAAGGAACACGACGCTTTTCTTCACCTCGTTTGACAAATATGTAATCCAGAGAATAGTCTTCATCCCGTCAGCCGGCTCTATTGCTTGGGCTATTCGACATTTAACTTCCGTGATACTTCTTCCGTCTGATGAGATTAAAGCACACAAACACATAACTATGTGACTTGTTTATGCGCTACACATTTATGCATTTGGTGCTTGATGGTGATGATGATGTCAAACTTACAAACTGAGCTTTTATGTCTGACACCTAGATTGCCGGTTTGGGGACACATGCATTCCCGTGGGTTCCGCGTACTATATGTATGGCTGCGATCGCTATGTCTGTAACAAAAATTCAGACGGAAGTGTGAGTACTTCAAACCAGAAAGAAAGTAAGTCAGTGTGTATTTTTAATACTACAAGATCTAAAATATTGTCATCGTCATCAGCATCGTCATCATCATCGCCACGATCATCATCAGACTTGCAATGAGGATAATGTTTCTTCAAGACTACCAAACCCCATCATAATATATTATAATATCTGTTTGCATTTTCGATACCGTCATGAATAACAGTAGCTAATCTTCTCGTATTGCTTACCCCTGCATCATTCACTACACATTTTCGTGTTGTTACATGATGTTTCAGTTGTTTCCCTTGTATAATGGAACCAAGGTGCTGCAATCCTCTTTTTTTGTTATTGTGTGCTAGATTGTCCTTGTTTCTTTGCCACTATTAAATTAATTAGAATTCTCATTTTGGCTGCCCATGTTATCTTCATAATTCTTCTTTAATAGCCGATTTAATAATCTCCAATAGGTTATTTGGATTTTTAAATAATTGTCCAAGAGTCACAGCACTATATTTGAAACTGTTCTGTGAAATACTAAATACGTATTTTAATTTTAAATTCACAATTATAAGGATGTGTTAACATACGATATCTTTAATTTAAACATAAATCCAGTTGCGCACATCCTTCTTGTTTATTTATGTGAGATAATCCTTATCTGATTATACAAACGCATTTGACAAGCCATAGCTCGTCGCATGCATGCATACATACACAGACACAGACAAGACACAGACAGAGACACAGACAGAGACACAGACACAGACAGACACACACACACACAAACATACATACATCCATACATACATAGATACATACATCCATACATACATCCATACATACATACATACATACATGCACACACACACACACACACACACACACACACACACACACATCCATCCATCCATCCATCCTTCCATACATCCATACATACATGCATACATACATACATACATACATACATACATACATATATACATACATACATACATACATACATACATACATACATGCATGCAGGCAGGCAGGCAGGCAGGCAGGCAGGCAGGCAGACAGACAGACATACAGACAGACAGACAGACAGACAGACAGACAGACAGACAGACAGGCAGGCATGCATGCATGCATTTACATTAATATATCAATCAATCCATTAACCCATCCATGCAGGTAGGCAAGCATGTATGTATGTGTATGCAAACTTAGAATGGTAGACATACGTGTATCTAGCATGTAGACACACAGACAGACTGACATCGAGGCATCCGCACATCTAGCAAGCAAACAGACATATTGAGCTCGTGGCATCCTGGCATTTGCCAAGCAGACATACAGACAGACACACAGACGCCATTGCGACATTCGGTCATCTGGCAGGCACATTGATAGAGTTGTTTTGGGATATGCCGGCATCTGGCAGACAGTCAAGCAACAAACATACAGACATCCAGGCATCCGGGCATCAAGCTGGCAGACATGCAGTCAGACATCGAGGATCCCGTTCATCTTGCAAGCAGACTGACAGGTAGGCAGACAGATAGATATACAGGCACCGAGGCTTCTGGGCATCTAGCAGGCAGAATGAAGGAAAACAGACCAACAGGCAAACAGACAGACAAGCAAGCATATACGCTTCCTGACATCTAACATTCAGACTGGCAGGTATACAGACATGCATCGAGGCGTTCGGACATCTAGCAGGCAGACATACAGGCAGGGAAACAGTCAGACATCGAGGCATCCTGACATCTAGCAGGCAGACATACAGGCAGGGAAACAGTCAGACATCGAGGCATCCTGACATCTAGCAGGCAGACATACAGGCAGGGAAACAGTCAGACATCGAGGCATCCTGACATCTAGCAGGCAGACATACAGGCAGGGAAACAGTCAGACATCGAGGCATCCTGACATCTAGCAGACAGACAGGCAGGGAAACAGTCAGACTTCGAGGCATCCTGACATCTAGCAGACAGACAGACATACAGGCAGGGAAACAGTCAGACATCGAGGCATCCTGACATCTAGCAGACAGACATACAGGCAGGGAAACAGTCAGACATCGAGGCATCCTGACATCTAGCAGGCAGACATACAGGCAGGGAAACAGTCAGACATCGAGGCATCCTGACATCTAGCAGGCAGACAGACAGGCAGGGAAACAGTCAGACATCGAGGCATCCTGACATCTAGCAGCAGACAGACAGGCAGGGAAACAGTCAGACATCGAGGCATCCTGACATCTAGCAGGCAGACATACAGGCAGGGAAACAGTCAGACATCGAGGCATCCTGACATCTAGCAGGCAGACATACAGGCAGGGAAACAGTCAGACATCGAGGCATCCTGACATCTAGCAGGCAGACATACAGGCAGGGAAACAGTCAGACATCGAGGCATCCTGACATCTAGCAGGCAGACATACAGGCAGGGAAACAGTCAGACATCGAGGCATCCTGACATCTAGCAGACAGACATACAGGCAGGGAAACAGTCAGACATCGAGACATCCTGACATCTAGCAGGCAGACAGACAGGCAGGGAAACAGTCAGACATCGAGGCATCCTGACATCTAGCAGGCAGACAGACAGGCAGGGAAACAGTCAGACATCGAGGCATCCTGACATCTAGCAGGCAGACATACAGGCAGGGAAACAGTCAGACATCGAGGCATCCTGACATCTAGCAGGCAGACATACAGGCAGGGAAACAGTCAGACATCGAGGCATCCTGACATCTAGCAGGCAGACAGACAGGCAGGGAAACAGTCAGACATCGAGGCATCCTGACATCTAGCAGGCAGACAGACAGGCAGGGAAACAGTCAGACATCGAGGCATCCTGACATCTAGCAGGCAGAC
>JACEFZ010023491.1:295000-297500 GCA_014155875.1 Cepaea nemoralis
TGTGATTACTACATCTGTGGGGACTACTACTGGAGCTGTGATTACTACATCTGTGGGGACTACTACATGAGCTGTGATTACTACATGAGTGGGGACTACTACATGAGCTATGATTACTACATGGGTGAGAACTACTATAGGATTACTAGATGGGTAGTGACTACTTCATGGCCTGGGATTATTACATGGTCGGGATTACTACATGAGCAGAGATTACTACATGGACGAGGACAACAACAGGAGCTGGGATTACAACATGGGTGGTGACAACTACTGGAGCTGGAGTTACTACGCGAGTGGTGACAAGTACAGTAGTTGGGATTACTCCATCCATCATGTGCCATGCCGGTAAGCGTGGGCGGTCATGTTCTGCCATCTCACTCGATCACCAGAGTCGTGGATCAGCTCCGTGTTTCTGTCTCGACCATGCCACAAGGCCAAGCCATGCAGGTACTTGCTTCTAGGACTTCCCCTTGGTCTGTTCCCCTCGATCTTACCAGTTGTCACCAAATTCTCCAATCCATTTCTTCTCATATCATGCCCAAAAAATTTTGACTGTCTACGTCTAATTTCTCTAATCAATGTACGATCTTCATTTGTTTCTTGAAGGACTTGTTCATTGGTCTTTCTGGCTGTCCATGGTATTCTTTGCATTTTCCTCAGAAACCACATCTCTACAGCCATCAGATGTTTTTCAGCCTGACTGCTCATTGTCCACGCTTCACGTCCATATAAAAGTACAGGTTCAATATAGCATCTCAACACTCTTTTTCTCGTTTCAATTGACATCTTTTTATTGGTCAATATGTTTTTCATCTTGCTAAAGGCTACTTTTGCCATGGCGATTCTTGTTCTAATCTCTTCAAGGCATCTCCCATCAGATGTTGTTACTGTTCCGAGATAATTGTACCTGCTCACTTGTTGAAGAATATTCCCATTTACTTGTATATTACATTGTGGTATTTCGTCCTTCCTAGTGACGACCATAATCTGTGTCTTTTTACAATTTAATTCTAACCCTAGTTGTTCACTGTGTGTAACAATCGCATCTACTAAATTTTGCAGGTCCTGTTCATTGTCTGCAATCAAGACTGTATCATCTGCATATCTAATGTTATTGATGCATCGTCCTCCAGTGTTGATTCCTTCCATATCTTCAATATTTCTGAAAATACTTTCACTGTACAGGGAAAACAGATCTGGAGACATTACACATCCCTGTCTCACACCCCTTTTAATAGGCTGATATTGGCTTACTTCATTATCAACTCTTATGGCAGCTTGTTGTTTCCAATATATGTTTTTTACAAGTCTAAGATCTTTTCCATCAATTTGTAGATCTTCAAGCATCCTTATCATGTTGACATGTCTCACTTTATCAAAAGCCTTTGTGTAGTCAATAAAGCAAAGGTGTAGATCTTTGTTTACTTCTATAGAACGTTCGATTATGTTTCTCAGTATATACACAGCATTTACTGTACCCTTGCCTTCCACAAACCCATATTGTTCTTCTCCTATTTCAGGTTGTATTTTCCTCCTAACTCTTTGCATGATAATTCTTAGCAAAATCTTTGTGATGTGGCTCTTTATACTAATTGTTCGATGTTTATCACATTCCAAGGCTCCTGATTTCTTTGGGATTGCAATAAATACAGAATAACATAACTCCTGAGGTATATTTCCAGTATCATATATTGTATTAAGCAGACTGGTAACTTTATCTATTCCATATTCTTCTAAAGCATTAATCATTTCTGTTGTGAAGCTGTCTGAACCGGGGGTCTTGCCAGATTTCATATGGTTAAGCGCATTCTGAACCTCCATCTTTAAAATTGCTGGTCCTTCATTATTATTTTAAACATCATACTGTTCGTCTCTGTTATCGTCATAAAGGTTTTTCACATAATCTGGGATTACTACTTGGACGGAAACTACTACAGGAACTGGGGAAACTGCATGGGCGGGAACTATTACAGGAGCTAGGATTACTAAATGGGCGGGTACTACTACATGGGCGGGAACTATTACAGGAGCTAGGATTACTAAATGGGCGGGTACTACTACATGGGCGGGGACTATTACAGGAGCTAGGATTACTAAATGGGCGGGTACTACTACATGTGCTGGGATTACAACATTGATGGAGAACACTACAGGGGATGGTACTACTACATGGGCGGGAATCACTTCAATAATAAGAAGTTATGCCGCCTTCGTGGCTTAGAGGTTAGCGAATTTTCTCCGTTATCTCGTATACTCTCGTAGGTAACGTGATGACGGTGAGAGTCAGCAGTGGTTCGAATCGCATCGGTAACTTACGGGGTATGTGAGCCGGCCGCTCAGAAAGCAGTGGCAAACTACTGAGCGTAATCTTGCCAAGAAATCAACACACAGCTGAAAGATGCTGGTGTTGACAACGATATCCTGTAAAGTGTATGCAAAACATTTTTTTTTTTTAGTATTGTCTGGCTCCGGGTTCGGGGAATTACCTTTCCTCACG
>JACEFZ010023491.1:305000-391527 GCA_014155875.1 Cepaea nemoralis
ATACAGTTCGATTAACTCAGGAGACAATTAACCAACTAAAGTGGGAAGTTCTGGAACATCCAACTTAGCCATTAGCGATTTCCATCTTTTTGGTCCACTGAAAACCGACCTTGGTGGGAGACATTTCGTGAATGACACCGAAGTTGAATGTGAAGTGAAAACGTGGTTTAGTAAACAGAGCACGCAGTTCTATGCCGCCGGTTTGAGAGGAATGATAAAAAGATGGGATAAGTGCATCAATGTAGGTGGAAATTATGTTGAGAAATAAATTGACTATGTATGTACAAAAATAAACTGGTTTCAAGTTGTTAAAGTATTTAGCTATTTTTCTACAGCCATTTGTGTGACTTACTTATTGACTTACCCTCGTACTAGGGTGTACAAGAGATAAGCATACAGGGCTATGTGCTACCTTCTTTATATTATAATCATGGAGGGTATAATACACATTTGCCGTGCTCGTGCCTGACTCAGCGTCAACGTAAACACACACCATACATTGTATGGTGACATTTAGAAGGTAACATAGTGTTTTCTGAGGAAAATCCAAAGAATACCACGGACAGATAGAAAAACCAATGACCAAGTACAACAGGAGACAGATTAAAATGGTAAATTGATTAGAGAAATTAGACGTAGATAGTCAACATTTTTTGGACATGTTATGAGAAGAAATGGATTGGAGAACTTAGTGACAACTGGCAAGATCGAAGGGAACAGACAAAGAGGAAGACCGAGAGGTAAATACCTGGATGGCTTGGCCACATGGCATGGACAAGACAAGAACACTGAGATGATCCACGACACAGGTGATCTAGTGAAATGGCGAGTCATGACCGCCCACGCTTTCCGGCATGGCAAATGATTGATTGATTGAGGAAAGTCGCAGATGGATCAAGCCTACGGCATTCTTCAGCAGGTGTGTTCACTTGAGGACTTAGAACCCGGAAGATGTGTGTACAAGTGCCAAGAGAGTTCTGTATGCCCTTTTCAGTTTGCATCCAACTAGACAGAAAATGCAGACAAGAAAATTCTGTTGCCGACAAGGCGGAAGTACAGGCTTTGATCTTCGATAATGTTTTATGCTGCCATGTTAGTTAGTTAGTTAGTTAGTTAGTTAGTTAATTTAGTTAGTTAGTTAGTTAGTTAGTTAGTTAGTTAGTTAGTTAGTTGTGGTCTCAACAATAGCACCAGAGGCCTCCTTCACAATTCTCCCTCCGGCCAGCGCCGTAAAGGCCCATGAGCTTCTCACATGTCGGACTACCGACCCATTTGTGTAAATGACAGCATCACCGTCAAGCGAATTCTCGAAAATCAACGCTTGTACTTCCGCCTCCACAGCAGCCGGATGTTCTTGTCTGCATTTTCTGCCTAGTTGGATGCAAACTGAAAAGGACGTACATAAATCTGTTGGCACTTATAACAACTCCTCACCAGGTTCTAAGTCCTCAACTGAACACACCTATTGAAGAATGTCGTCGGCTTGACACATCCACGACCATCCTCTTTTTAACCTGCTGCCCTTCACCTTCATAATTTCACTATGCAGTGGTTGTTGTGTGTTTGCGTTAACTCTGAGGTAGGGGCGTGCTCTGCAAATTTGTATTCGGTGTTCAATGGTTGGAAAATCAAGAATTTAGGGCATCGCCCTGCATGATGAATCTCTTTTTCATCCAAGAATAATGCGCATAGATTCATTATGTATCCTTTCCATCCTTTCTAACTGCTTACGGCTGAGAGACAGAATTGCCATTGAATACTCAAAAACATACATGACCAGCCCCTCGTATAGAAGACAAAGATAGCGCTGCTCACAGTTTGCTGCCGCCATCACCCGCATAGCAGCCAAACCCCGCTTTGCCTTCGTTATCACCTGTTCTATGTGCTCATTATAAGCAAGGCTTCGATCAAAACGTATCCCCAGGTAATTCCCTGCCTACGTTCTTTCCACCGTCTCTTAACACAGATCAACAGTTTGTGTTGGAATGTTGACAATATGATTATTCAACGAGAACCATGTCACTGTTGCCTTTATTGGGTTGACCACTGCCCCAGCTTCAACACACCAAGTACTTTTGCGATTGAGTTTGGTTTGTAGTTCCACAGCAACCTGATTCATATCCTTCCTCTGACGATACACTAAAACATCATCGGCATATGACAGTGTCCTCCCCGGTCCATTGATCTGCTCGCTGGTGATTTTCACAATGTAGGCTTTTAACAGGACCGGAGATAATTGTGATCCCTGTGGTAGGCCAGGATACATTGTTGTTGGTTCTGAAGTCCAGCTGCCACATCTAAAAGCTACTGTCCATTCGAAGTGGGCTGCAGCGATCCAACGAAGGAGGAATAGACTTATACTGATTCAAGAAGATGAAGCATTAAAACATCCAGTGGTACTCTGTTGTATGCGTCATCAAAATCAATCGCTGCAGCAAAAGTGTCAATGCCTGAGTGGAAACCTTCATAGACATCATGGGCAAAAACTGCTGTATTGGTCCAGGTTTCTCTTTTTGGACTGTACCCACCCAGGGTAGGTGGGAAAACACTTCGCCACTATAGCTGGCTTGATATTTTTTTCTGCCAAATAACTTCTCAAGCAGCTTGCCTATTGTATAATGCATGGTTATAACTCGACATTCCTGAACTTTTGTGTGGTCTTTGCCAGACTTCGGCAAGGGAATCAGATAGCTGTGTAACTACTGTTCCTTGATGCTTGCACTCCCCATACTGTTGTTGTACATGTCTGCTAGTCTCTCTAGCTCGTTTTCGGTACACCTATTAATGTCGTCGTACCTTATGTCATCTGGCCCTGGAGCGCTGTTTTTTGATCGTCGAAACACAGCCTTGATTTCTTTCACTGTCACTCCGTCTTTATGTTCTGGGCCTTGCACCTGTCTGATGTGACCTCCTTGACAAGATTTCGGCCTCCCATGTCTGTCTGGTTGCTTTGCTCTATATAGTGTTCAAAGAGGGCTTTGTCCTTGTCCTCGTCAGTCCTCTGCCAGATGAGGCCAGCATCTTGGAAGTCAGAAATGCTCTTATTATAGACTGCCCTTCTCATGCTTTTATGTAGTCACGAGAACAATTTCAGTGACTTGTCTGTGCTTACTCTTTGACACACCTCTGCACATTTTCCACTTTTAACCACCTTGACCAGTTGTTTTGAAATAGCTTACTTTTGTGTGCATCTCTCTTTCTAAGTGCATGCAGGGACTAGGATGGCCAACTCTGTTCTTCTTGGAATTTTGCCATCTCCATACAGCACTACGCTTATCCACCCAGGCCTTCTCCACCTCAAAATTCCACCACGGTGGCTACGTCCAGCTTTTGTTCCTGCTCTGAAGCTTTCTGCGCTTGTCCCGTCTTATGTTGCTCACCACATCATTCCCTGTACTGTCATACTGGAAAGTCTAGCCCGTTAACTTGTGCTGCCTTGTTCTGCTTTTCTCCACCAATATGCTGCAAGGGTGGTGGTCGCTGCCGTGGTGTTCTAGGACACCCCATCTACACACTGTAGTGAGTGAAGGTGAAACCAGCGCCAGGTCAATAGCACTGTCCTCATCACCTGGACGGCTTGCTGTCCTGGTGACACAGCCACTGTTGATACAAACCAGGTCAATGGTTTCAAGTGCAGTCTCGAGCTCCTCCACCTGTGTATTGGAGGAAATGTTTCCCCATGATCTGCCTTTAGCTTTGAAATCGTCACAGAGAATAACATTTCTCTCATGACATAATACTCAGAATGGACAAGTCAAGACTCCCCTACCAAGCCCTCATATGGTCACCAGTAGGGAAAAGAAAACGGGGAAGACCAAGAGAGACCCTGCGTAGAACCATCATTAGAGAAGGCTCATTCAATGGCCAAGTAAATATCCAAAATCTACAACAGGTAGCAGCGAACCGCCAAGCATGGAGAGACCTGCCCTATGCGCCGCCTTAGGCTCAAGAGGAAAGACTAACTAACATGACATAATGATGCTTATAAAAACGATAAAAAATGTCCTTAAACGATACTGTCATAAGCAGGGCGATGCTGTCATTTACACAGATGGGTGGGTTGGTCGTTCGACAGATGGGAAGCTCATGGGCTTTTACGTCTCAGGTTGGAGTGAGCATTGTGAAGAACGATTCTAGTGCTTTTGCCTTGACCACAAGTAGTATGACTATGGGAGTCATGGCAGTATGTAAAGCAATAACAAACCTAGAGAACTTGCACTCGTGTATCTCTTTAGTGACTCAATGAATATGCGCAGGATAGAAATGGGTAGGGTCAGAAGACAGTGGTTGGTGTCTCTGTGGCGGTCACGCCTGGCACAGATTAGATTCATTTTCGTACCAGGGCATGCGGGTGTACAGGGAAATTATCAGGGTAAGAGACTTGCAGGTAAGGCTAATGTGGAGGGCGGACGAGGCATGGACCACGTTGATATACTGAATGCTCTACGAGAAGTAAGACATTTGCGAGAACCAAGTGATGACTGGGAATCTACAACCATATTCAGACTACGAGAGCTGCAAGTTAAACGAGGTGTGGCCAAACAAGGACGCTATGCAAGAATCCAAAGAAGAACTGGTGTCGTGATTCGCTACACATGAGGGATTTGCTTAGTGGATACAAGCACTTATGGACTGAATGGTTCGACAAGCAATGAGGAATATCTGTCGACTAACTAACTAAATAACTAACTTACTAACTGACCCAATATTAAACACCACTACATCGCTCTCACCCCAACAACCCCGGAACATATTAAGAAAGAAATGGAAAGAATGAATGATACTATCTTGTAATTTTATGAGACAAGACAGACAGAAGCTGGACTGGGACACGTACTGCCCTTTATTATATCTGACAGCAACGAACTGACACCAAACGATTCTCATGTTGCAGAGTGTGAGCACAATAACACATGCATTGCCCTGGGAAAAACCGTGGAGCACGAATGTAAAACCCTTAACTGTACGAAGTTTGAAAGGAACCCTTTAAACGAATACAAGTTAATTGTAACGAAAACGGGTAAGTATCACGTGTATCTAACTTGTAACGAGATCGGGTAGGTATCGTATGTATCTTTCTTGTAACGAGATCGGGTAGGTATCATGTGTATCTAATTTGTAACGTGAATGAGTAGGTATCATGTGTATCCTTCTTGTACAGAGAACGGTTTGCTTTCATGTGTATCTCACTTGTAATGATAACTGTTAGTTATCACGTGTATCTTACTTGTAACGAGAACGTTATGCATCATGTGTATCTGACATGTAACGAGAACGGGAATGTATCACGTGTATCTGACTTGTAATGAGAACGGGTAAGTATCATGTGTATCTTACTGTCTGTGGGGCAATGGGCTGCACTCTGTTGACATTAACATACCGACAACCTGCGGGGAAATATGACCAAAGCTGACCAGGCTGCCGAAAGCGTCGCATAAAGCACGAACTCCGTGGCTCCAGCGACTACCCCCAAACGTGCTACGCTCATATACAGGGAAATTGCTGAACACATATACATTGAAAGTGCTATGCAGCTATACAGGGAAAGTGCTACACACATACACACTGAAAGTGCTACACACATACACATTGAAAGTGCTACACACATATATAGTGAAAGTACTACACACATATATAATGAAAGTGCTACACATATAAAGGGAAAGTTCAACACACATATATACATTTAACAGGCTACACATATACAGGGAATGTGCTACACACATATACATTGAAAGTGCTACACACATATACATTTAAAGTGCTTCATACATATACAAGGAAAGTTCAACACTCATATACATTGAAAGTGCTGCATACATATACATTAAAAGTGCTATACTTATATACATTGAACGTGCTACAGACATACAATGAAAGTTCAACACTCGTATACATTGATAGTGATGCACACACATATATTGAAAGTGCCACGCACATATACACTGAAAGTGCTACACTCATTACATTAAAAGTGATATACACATATACATTGAAAGTGCTACACACACATATAGTGATTGTGCTACTACTTAGAGAAAGTACTAACATCCAGTTTCCACGATAGCCCGCTTTAGTATTTTTTTTAAAAATAAATTATCGAGGGTTTTTAATGTATTGTTAAAAAACATAATTGTTAATTACATTTTAAAGGTTTCCATATTCCTTTTCTCTTTAAAATTATAAACAAAGTTCGGATATTTACATTTAAGTACTTTACAGAAAGCTTAGGCATCAGCGTACTGGACGGGTTATTATAGATGCAAATCTACACAAGGACGCAATTTTTAAATTGACTTCATTGGCCCAAACTAAAATGGGAAGTAATAAATCTTTAGAAAAGTAACGCCATTCCGAGTAATAATGACTACATCACCCAGTGGTGTCGGTTGAGCTATAGAAATATGGGTCTAGACCAATACGCACAGTGGTCCCGTTGGCGTATAGCAGGGTTATTTTGTTACTTATCTAAAACACACGATCCATTACACATATATCACAGCAAGCCTTGTTGATGAACATTATTCTTACCACTCTCATTTCTGTTTCTGCTGATCTCAGGTTTCAGGGCGCACAATTACTATTGGCCACTAAGTTCTTCAGTTCTGAGACAAGATATTACTAGGTCGACAGTCTTCTTCTTCTTCAGCATTCCGAGCCATTGAGGTTCTTTGCTGCAAATACAATCTGTCTCCATTCGTCTCTCTGGTGGACCTTCTCTTGCCAGTCGTTGATTCCAAGTGCTTGTAGGTCTGTATGTATATTATCTCTCCACCGCCTTCTTGGTCTACCTCTGGGTCTACGGTCATTTATTTCCTGAGTGTAAGCGAGTTTTGTTTCCCTATTATCTTCCATTCTTTCTATATGCCCCAGCCATTGTAGTCTATTAGCCTTCATGATACCAGTGATTAGCGGGGACTTAAACAAATCATAAATGTCTTTGTTACTTCTTCTTTTCCACTCTCCACTTTGTGTATCCCTAATGGGTCCAAAGATGCGTCTTAAAATTTTGTTCTCAAAGGTTTGTAACAAGGCTTCGTCTCCTTTCGTTGTACTCCAGGTTTCAGAGCCATACAGCACAACTGGTCTGATCAGTGTTTTGTATATTGTGATTTTGGTGTTACGAGATAGCGCCTTTGATTTTAGTAGATGTTGTAGTGCATAGTATATCTTATTTCCAGAGTTGATTCTAGTTTGTATTTCTTCCCTTATGCTGTTGGAGCAGTTGAAGATTGTACCCAGGTATTTGTATGTTTCCGTTCTTTTAATGGTCATATTATCTATTTGTATGTGGCCAGAGTTTTTAGCCATTCCGTCTCTTGAAATTACCATATATTCTGTCTTATCTTGGTTGATAACCAGCCCCATCTGTTGGGCTTTTTCCTTTAAGTGAGTCAATATTTCTAATGTCTTTTGTTCACTTTGCCCTATAATATCTATATCATCTGCATAACCAAGCAGCTTGGATGTTCCTCCAATATCACATTCCTTCCTTTACCTTCCTTACAACTTTCTCTAGAGCCAGATTGAAGAGTAGCGGCGATAGTGCATCACCCTGTTTCAAGCCAGATGTTATTTGGAAGGGGTCTGATTTCCTGCCTTTATATGTTACTATATTATAAGTATCTTCCATGCATAGTTTGGTCATGTTAATTAACTTCCTTGGTATTCCAAATTCCTGCATAACATTCCATAGACTATTCCTATGGACACTATCATAAGCCTTTTTAAAATCCACAAAAATGTTATGGAGATCTCTTTTATATTCCCAATGTTTCTCGGCTATTTGTCGTAAGATAAATATCTGATCTATTGTTGATCTGTTTTGTCTAAAACCCGCCTGGTAGTCACCTAATATGTCTTCTGAATATGGTTTTAGTCTATTTAGTAATACTGCGGATAGTATCTTATAGCTTGTGGACAGTAGTGATATTCCTCTATAATTTCCACATTGGAACTTGTCTCCTTTCTTAAAGATAGGTATCAATAATGACTCTTTCCAGTCATGGGGTAATTCTTCTGTCCTCCAGATTTTTATTATTAGTTCGTATAGCTTTAGATGTAATGCATGGCCACCTGCCTTTATAAATTCAGCAGCAATTCCATCAGTCCCAGTTGCCTTATTGTTTTTAAGTCGTGTGATTACATATAGGATTTCTTCAAATGTAGGTTCTTCAATTTGTGGTTCGCATGTTAGAACCTCTTCCTGTGGGAAAATGTTACTTGGAGCTTCACAATTTAGTAATTCAATAAAATATTCTTTCCATGTGTTGCACATTTCTTCATTGGTATTTATCATATTCCCATTTTTGTCTTTTAAACCATATGTGTTTTGTTGGTGCCCTCGTTTCATTGACTTCAGTACTTTAAAAAACTTTCTGGATTCATTTTTCTGGTGATTAGTTTCCATATCTTTGATTATATTACTCATATATTCTCGCTTCTGCTGTCTGACTATTTTTGTAGCCTCTTTACATTCATTTCTATAATGCTCTTCCTTTTGGATGTTATTGATGTCATTTAACCATACATGTCTGGCATTCTTCTTCTTAGTGACTGCTTCTTCACATTTTTGATTGAACCATCTGTTCTTTCTATGCGTGGTTGACACACCGAGACATTCTTCTGCGGTAGATTGAAGTGTATTCTTGATGTTCAACCAAGTTTGGTCAACGCTTTCCTCCAAAGGGTTTTGAAAAGTTTCAAGTTTACATTTTATTTCATCTGTAAATTTCTCTTTGACTGTAATGTCTTGTAGTTTTTCTCTGTTATATGTTGGGTGTAATCTTTGTAATTTAGTATAGAAAGCTCTCTTAAGTTTTATTTTAAATTTTGCTCCAACGAGGAAATGGTCACTGTGGCACTCAGCTCCTCTATAACTTCTGACTTGCTGTATGTTTGATGCATTTCTGTTGTTAATTAAAATGTGATCTATTTGATTATAGGTTCTCTTGTCACATGATTTCCAAGTTTGTTTGTGTATATCCTTTCTTTGTAGTCTGGTACTGCTAATCTGCAGTCCTTTGGCTTCTGCCAGGTTGATGACTCTCCATCCATTATCATTTGAAGTTGTATGTAGGCTTTCCATACCGGCCACTTTTTTATTAGTTTGCTCTCTACCTATTTTTGCATTGAAGTCTCCCAGCACAATCAGGATGTCCTGTTTGGGGGTTTCTTCTATGACATCTTCCAGATCATTATAAAAGTCTTCTTTAATATCATCTTCTTTCTCTTCAGTAGGTGCATGTACATTAATCATCGTTATATTTTTCCATTTACCTTTTATTCGTAATTTACTAATCCTGTCATTAAAAGCTTTAAAGTTTAAAATGTTCCCCCATAACTCTTTTTTGATGACAAATCCTGTTCCTAATTCATGTTTATTTTGGGTGTTTCCTCCATATATTATAATCATTCCATTTTGCTCTAAAGTACCCTCTCCTGGCCACCTTATTTCTTGAATTGCTGTGATATCCATTTGATATTCAACCAGCTCCCGGGTTAGTTCTTCGGCCGCTCCAGCTCGATATAGTGTCCGTACATTCCATGTTCCAAATCTCAAAAGTCCTTTAACGTTCCAAGGTCGTTGTCCAGATAAGTCAGTCCGATATCGAGGCTCATGTATTTGTTTCGTAACAAAGAAAGGTTTTTACAAAGGTGGGGATGTTAACCCCACGCTTCAACCCCCAACCTGGAGGACCAGGGTGTTTCTCTTTGTCTGTTCTCTACCCTTTGACCTGTCCGGCTTGGGAGGCCCTGCTGGTAGCTACGCTACCGCCGGCATAGCTCTCAGGGTCATTGAGAAACTCAAGCTCCCCCACCACGACAAGGTGGAAACACCATCGGGGGAGACTAGGTCGACAGTAGCAAATTAAATTAAAAGAGAAACTGACTGTATGTTAGTTCGTTCTGTCAGTTATATTAGAATGTTTCGGCCAATTTACCTTCTGTACACTTTCAGCGGCCGGTCTCTCTGGCTGAGGGGTTACACCACTTTCTCCGTAATCCCGTTTATCCACTCAGGGTCTCGCAGAGAGGCGAGAACTGGAAGCGGTTTGACCCGCGCTCGTGACTTGCGGGATAATGAGCCGGCCGCTCAGAAAGCAATGGCAAACTACTGAGTGTAATCTTGCCAAGAAATCAACATACAGCTGAAAGATGCTGATGTTGACAGCGATGTCCTGTGAAGGATATGCAAAACATTTTTAAACACTCTCAGCGGACTTTTTTATGAGTGTGAGTGTGAGTTATGAGTATGAGTGTGTAGCACTCAGCATGACTCTCAACTCGTCTGTGTCATGTCTCCCGGAATTATTTTTTTTCCCCTGTCGTGCATATTCATCGAGACGCATTCCTTCTCGACATCGCAGCGTGTGACCACCCAGAAGCCATCCCACACATGGTGGCGAATATAGAGCACCGGTGCTTCTACCAACGTTGACACTGGACAGTAAATGACCGTGGGAAAGCCAGCTTCTTTTTCCGGCAGTTGGCCGCGGCTTCGCCTCTGCAATGGTGGCTTTCTAGGCCCTGACAGTAGACGTCATTGCTGCCGCGTTGAATTCGATGTGCCCCGTTTGCGGCTTGGGGCATCTTGGCATATTCATGAGATCGGCAGCACTGCCTCACAGTTGGATCATTTCCTTGGGTCCCGGCTCGAGTCTTTACATGGGCTCCGGCATTTTAGCCAAATTTTTGCAAACTTCTACGATACATGTAAATAATATTATGTATGTATATACGCACACGTTATGTATGTATATACGCACACGTACAGACAGACGAATGTCTCATCAGACTTCTCTCGGCAGTCTTATATTTTAGATCATCTCCACTAATGTGATGTCGTCAATATTTTCCAAAAAGAAAAAAAAAAACTTTATATATATTGGGGCCCATTGTAGTTTCAACTGGTCTACGAGCCTAATTTCAATGACAAAATGCCCGCTTCGCAGGAAATTACAGCACCGATTTCCTCTTATGCCAATGTGCCTGATTCATATTATCAAACAGGTATTTCTAACTGTATTTTGTTTCCCCTGTCCTTAATTTAGTTTGCCAGGATGACAATGGGATGTGCCACCAACCGGGCGAAACTTTTAACCTGACAATGAAAGGAAAGTACTTTAACAACTGCACCTGCATGTATCATGAGGACTCCATTCATCCAAATATCACATGCAATGGCGAAATTGTCTGATGCCAAAGAGCCTGATGCAACCGTATTTGAAAGTTTATATATTTTAATGTGTGTGTGTGCGCGCGTGTGTGTGTGTGTGTGTGTGTGTGTGTGTGTGTGATATATATGGGTTTGACTTCTTTCCATTTCATCTTCGCTGTCCTAGTGATAAATGCCAGCGTCCTATAGCATGAGCCGTCTGAACAGGATTACTGCGTACCTGATGATGTTCATTGCTTCTCCTACTCCGCCCACCTGTCGCTTGCTGCATATCCCTCTGTCTCTTGTTTCCGCAGTATCTAATATGAATTTATGTTGGGTGTTGGCTGTTTGTGCGTAGTCTTGTTATATGACCAAACCATGCGAATGACCGTTGCTTAATAAACCCACTACTAACTCTGTCATCATCATGCATCATATCCATAGCAGAGGGTCGCTTTCATCACGGGCTGCCGAACAGATGCTCGTACATGTGTCAGCTCAACTGCCTTCTGCATGTACATTCCATTGGTGTCTTTCATGTCTTGTGTTCAGCGTCCTGTCTTGTCTGTCAACAACTATTCCTACCGTCAACTCTTGGCCGTCCACTGTGAAGTTTAATATCGTCAACGAATATGAGTTCTGAGAGATGACACCGTTGATAGACCAGTTTTCTTCCATGTTCAGATCTAGCCACATGTCAGTATCTCTCTTCTTCTTGCTCCATGGTATTCTACGAATGTTTCTGTAACATATAAGTTGAACAGTCGTGATTTTCTTCGTAAGTAGTTGTGAAAAGGGACGTGGCTTACATTGGTATGTTCTCACGGAAAAGCTGCATGCTCTGAAGTTTGTACTGTAATTTGTTTCCTGGCTTAATGCCATATGCAATTAATACAGTTTAAGCTCTGCAGTATTATGGACAATCTATGTCTGTGTTCGGTTAGACAGTACCTACGTTTGTTGATTATGTAGTCAAGATATTCACAGGCTGTAAGATTTTCAATATCTTCATTGCCTATTGTGGGTGTAGATTGGCATGTAATTTTCCCAACACTATACTCGAATGGGTACTGATTTATTCTCATTCAGTTTCTGTTTGGCACATTACATATTCTTATGGAGCATTGAATCTCTGTTGGAACATTTTAGCTTTGATCTCTTCTTGTCATTGCTCAGTTCTGAAACAACTTTTAGCATCATGGAGTGAAGGAGATTAAGTTGAACATTGATCGTCTCAATCTTTGTTCTAAAATTTGATGCATGCTTTTTATGTACTTGGTGAAGGGTATTAATTAAGTAATAAAACACGACGCACGATTTATTTGTACATGATGGAGGCTTTTAATTAAGTAATAAATAGATGTGTTCTATACATGTGAGCTTGTGTGTCATTTAATCACATTGAAATAACTCATTGGTTGCTGTTTGCTTTATTTCGTTTGTTTGCGTATTTGTTGGTATGAGAAAATATGTCCGATGGTGGGAGGATAGCACCGTCAGATATATTGTGTTTGTTGCGGCTGAGAGAGAATGTTTTTCAATGTGTAAACTGGAATGATCCAGTTGGACAAGCTAATAACTCCAGACAGCACAAATTTTGCGAGCATAGGATTAATTTTTTGTACGCCACATACAGATGTTTTGGGCAATGAACAGGTTGATAGATTAGTTGCTGCTGACTTTCTTGACAGAGAGATAGGTTATGAAACATGGTAATATTGAAAGCCATCTAGAATATTGTGGAGAGTGCAGCTGACCAGACGGAGTATCAATATCTATAAATTGTTTCAGAATAGAATGAATAGAAAGTGCGGACTATACACTAAGTGTTGAAGAAAAGTGAGACTGCCTTTTTGTTAATTACTCCTGAAATAATTAGGGATAGCGGGTGGACATTAGTGTAAGTGTAACGGCTGACAGAAGACAACTCACAGCCGGGCGATCCAATCATATACGAAGGTAAGTTAATAAGTAAGTCACAAATGGCTGTTGAAAAATAACTAACTATGATAACAACCTGAAACCAGTTTATTTTTACACATAAATTGTCCCTTCATTTCTCAACATAATTTCCACCAACATTAATGCACTTATCCCATCGTTTATCAGTCCTCCCAAACCGGCTGCATAGAACTGCGTGCCCTGTTGTCTAAACCACGTTTTCACTTCACATTCAACTTCGGCGTCATTCGCGAAATGTCTGCCGCGAAGGTGGGTTTTCAGTGGACTAAGCCCCTAGCGATTTCCAGTAAAGCGGTGCATAGTTGGGTAGAAAAAGTGACGCGGGCGAGTCAATAAGTAAGTCACACAGTTCTGTGGCATGGCA
Organism: Cepaea nemoralis; assembly: GCA_014155875.1. Lineage (NCBI taxonomy): Eukaryota > Metazoa > Mollusca > Gastropoda > Stylommatophora > Helicidae > Cepaea > Cepaea nemoralis. The sequence continues at coordinate 318,488 of JACEFZ010023491.1, forward strand.
GGTAAATGAAACCAAGGCATGCAGATTTATGCAGCCGGTTTGGGAGGACTGATAAAACGATGGGATAAGTGCATCAGTGGTGGTGAGTAGTAAGGGACGTTGTATTCACACCCTAAATTAGGTGCAGCACCTTCGTAGTGACGTCATATTTTACTATTCGAAGAGTCTAGCACCTACTGCTTGACGTCACCAAACTGCACCTACGGTGATTTTATTTTTCAAATGTTGGCGGTCATTTTCTTGGGTCTGGGTGACTACTTCCTGGTGTCACATCCGGTCCCAGGCGGGCGGGCGCGAGCAGGTACCTCCGCCGGCCGCCTCCGCTTCCCCCGATCGCTTTCGAGCCCATTCAAAGGCAGCGAGGTAAGCCTCGGGCATGTGGAATACTTATATAGATAAGTAGACCAAATAGTTGCTGGGCACCTGGGTTCGAGTCCCAGTGTGTGTGTGGGTGTGTGTTTGTGCGTGGTGCGGTGCGCTCGAGCCCCAGTCATGTAGATATCGACTCCCTTCGATGAGGAGATCGAAATCGAATATGACAGAGTGGGAAAATGATTTATTCCATTACTCGAGATAACTCGAGTATCTATAGTTGGATTATGAATAAACTTTTGCACACTGCTAATTAATTCGGCATGTTTCCATAGTACCCATGTATGAAAATTAACTCTTTCGCTACCACGGGCCGATCTCGTGCCCCATTAGACGGACTGTAGTGGCAATTGGTAGTTTTATCGACACAGAATGATCAGTGGTTTATTTGATACATTCCTGCTCCATTTTGGAATTTTAAGTTACAGTAAACTGAAAAACCGCATCACCGGAAGAGAGCTACATCATGGTTGTGTCGTCAAACATTTGTTAACATTGGATTTTTGTGTATTTTCGGTTTTAAAGTTGTTTGTTTTGGTTTTTCACAATGGAAACGCCCACCAGTATGCGTTCCGTGTAGAATGACTTCAGATCTAGCTAGGTTAATGTTTGAAACTGTTTTAAGCAATAGTGATTCCGATATCAGTGAATATTTAGAAAGAAGTTTTAGTTGTGTCTAAAGTTTTAGCACGTGGTGATAAAGAAAAACCAGTGAATGTTCGTCAACAGCTGAGTGTCTGACAACGAAGCACGAATGGCTGAATGGCTGTGATTTAGATCCCACAACTGCCCACAACTGGCGATGATCGGCTGCGACAGAATGGACCGAAATGGTTGGATATTATAATATCCATGATAGGAAAACCATTAAGTGGTGGAAGAAGATCTACTACTGGATCTTTGAAATTACACAGATCAATGCTGACATCCTACATTCCTTATGCCAAACAGAGAAAGGAGGAAAAAAACTGTCATTGAAGAATTACAAGCAAAGTTTACTTGAAATTGCTCATCGCGAAGCAGCTCAGAGTATTCCTGAAAGTTTGACACTCTGCCTGCCGAAGAATTTCCATAAGTCTATTGCAGGAAATGATGTCGAAAGAGTGACAGGAGCCAAGCATTTAATAGAATTTTTCGGTGTCAATAGAGACTGTGTTTTTTGCAGCACACGAACTAAACAACACAGATCATCTTTTGTTTGCTCCGGCTGCACTAATAGACCACACTTGTGCGCCAAAGTTTGCTTTGCAGACTATCACAAATAGACTGCCACATATAGTAAATAAAACAAACATACATGTGTTAATATTCATTGTAATTACATGTAAATCTGCCAAGTGTTTTCCTAATTTGTGTCTGAAAAAAGAAAAATACATGATTCAGAATCTGCGGCAAAACTTCTTTTCGGATGATTGACTGGGAGCAATTGTGTTTATAGTTTAGAAATATATTGTTTGTTCAGTAAATTCAACAGGATTAATAGTGATCAGGATATTGGATAACAACGCCCCCTTGGTAAGTACAATGTTTACATTATTTTTACTTCTTTTTAACAAATTATTTAAAACGTTATATTATTATTTTTATTATATTTACAACCTACATCACAATTTCCCCTACCAACATATGCCTTGTGCAATCCCCTTTATTTTGATATATAATACAACATTTCTGCTACAATTTTAACCATCTTCATAACATTATTGTGACACACCCCTACTTCAAGATTTCTGCCATTATTATTTTTCATTTTGTGTGAAAAAGACCAAAACTTCCTTTTGGATAATTTTACATAGGAATACTGTTTATATTGTTGAAGACAAGTGGTGTTTGTTTGATTATTCAGTAAATTACACATGATTAGCGGTAGAGGAGAATAGAAAACACCTTATAAGTGTAATGTTTTCATCATTTTTACCTCTTTTTGTCCAATTATTTTACAAATTATATTATTATTTTATTATATTTACCACCTATAGCAATAAATCCATTACCAACATATTCCTTGTGCAATCCCCTTTATTTTGATATATAATACAACATTTCTGCTACAATTTTAATCATTTTTATAACATTATTGTGACAGACCCCACCTTCAAGATTTCGGCCATTATTTTTTGTCATTTTTTGTGAAAAAGACATGGTTAAGAATATGCACCAAAACTTCATTTTGGGTGATTTTAATGAGCAATATTGTTTATATTCTTGAAGACAAGTGGTGTTTGTTTGACTATTCAGTAAATTAAACATGATTAGCAGTATAGGAGTGTAGAAAACACCTTATAAGTGCAGTTTTTTAAAATAATTGTTACCTCTTTAATTTCAGTTGTTATTATTAAACCTCTCATTATTGTCATCATATTTGTAACCTATCAATTAATTATTAACACTGTCGTGTTCCATGTGCAATCCTCTTTAATTTGATATGTAATACAATAGATTTGCTACCATTTTAACCATTTTAAAAGCATTATTGTAACACACCCCTACTTCCAATTTTCTGCATTGAATTTCTGTTTGGTCAGGACCCAATTTTTGTTTGGTAGCGAAAGAGCTTATGCGCTTGGTGAAAATCTGGTCTAAAAATATACTAGATAGACATACAATTTTATTAAAAATTAAGCCTTAAAAAACATAATAAACAGCTAAATTTCTTGTATGTATACCGGAAAATAGTTATGTCAATATAAAAATATTATTCTCAATTAATTTACGACATACCTTGCTAACATAATTATAAAAATATGTAATATTATTAAACCCCACATTAGTCATGTCTCTTGACTCAAACAGAAGTTAAAAGCTCCCCCTGAACGCCAGCTTTTACCTGCGTGCACTGGTAAAGGTCACGCGCTGACCCCACCACGGCCAGCGAGAAATACAATGGCCAGCGATCAACCGCTGATAAGCTGTAAAGATAATACACCAGTCACGCTAGCACGTATAATCACGCCAGGTAGTGTGATTTGACATTTAAGGCTTGTAAATGAACGTGTGTCAGAAATATATTGCAGATGTGTTTGTGTATGCGTTCATGCGTGGGTGTGATCTCTCTCTCTCTCTCTCTCTCTCTCTCTCTCTCTCTCTCTCTCTCTCTCTCTCTCTCTCTCCGCCTCTATCTCTCTCTCCTTCTATAATGCATTGCATTTACAGGACATCGCAGGCAGTCCCAGCATTCGTGCTTCCTGGACAAGATTGCCGTTGTCTTTCTGAACGACAGGCACATATGATCTTCTGTAGTGTCTGTCATCAGGATTAACAGCATCATTACCAACATCAAGCCTTCTGGCGTCGTTGTCAAGTGGAGACATGAAAATCAGCGTTATCCTCTTTTGCAGTGGTGTGAAGCAGAGAAATGATGCTGCTCACCATCACTATCATAATCCTCTGTAGTGTCTGTCATCATGATTACATCATCATCATCATCATCATCATCATCATCATCATCATCATCATCACATCTTCCACCGTCGTTGTCAAGTGGAGACATGAAAATCAGCATTATCCTCTCTTTTGCGGTGGTGTGAAGCAGATGTCTGTCATCGGGATTAACATCAGCATCATCACCCAGCACCACAGACAAAAATCATTATCATCATCATCAGCTCATCATCATCCTGCTCATCATCATCAGCATCATCTGAGGATGACTGACTGGGTGACTCATCACGGGGCTATGTCAGTGGAGTGAACGTACGTGAATGTGTTCAGACATGTCTTTGGGGAAAAATTGAGGATGATTCAGAGCGTACTGACAGCATAACGATACAACTGAGACACTTAGGTAATGATCACAGCCGATCAAATATGGCGATGCTTCCAGTCATATGCCTTAGTTAGTTATTTAGTTATCAGTTGGGGTATCTTCATTGCACTCCAGACATGTCCATATGTGCTCAGATCCTCCCCCCAGCATATGCATCAGCGTCCGGTGGCTAATAGTGCCAGTTCTGTGTTGGTTGACGAGGCGCTTTGTTTTTCCGATGTACCTCTCGCGTCTGGCTGTGCCGATTCTTACTCCCAGGTCTTTCATCCTGGACAGCGATGTGGAATCACTGACGTCAAAGTCCTCTGTTCTCGCCATATCTTTAAGGACGTTAATAACATCGGCACGATCCATGGGCTGGCCATCTACAGGGGGTGCAGAGCCAGCCAGTTTATCAGCTCGTTCATTTCCCTCGACTCCCGCATGTCCCGGGACGAAGATGAAGGTGACTTTACGGACAACAGACTTCCGCAGCGATTCAGTCCACTGTCTACGTACACATCCAGCTTCGACCTTCTTAATCATGCTCATTGAATCACTTAGTACACACACGTTGGTATACTGCTTGTGACTCCAGCCATATGAAAGCCTGTGTAACTGCCATCACCTCCATCGTCATGCTACTCGTGGTCATAGAGTGGGCACCACTGGATTCTTGAACGGTTCGGCCCACTGAACGGGCTGTAAACCACGCACTTCTCTGCTGCTTTACAACAGATCCATCTGTATAGATGAGCACTTCGGGGCTATCTGAGTGTTCATAGATTAGCGCGTTAACCTCTGCATTGACGGCGCAGGGTTCTGCTCTCTACACCGTCTGTCGAGTGTGATAATGCAGGAGAAAGTGCACTTAAAAGCTGGAGGCACCGGCACCCATTCCTTGCCGGGGTTGATACTGGTAAGACTGCAGACCTGTCTGACGACATCTTCCGCCCGACCCATCCATGATTTGCCCCTCTTTAGCCTGTCACCCTTGTCTCTGAATATAGCGTCATGCAGAGGGTGTTGCTCATCTGCACTTATTTTTAAGTATGCACGAGCTCTCCAGATCTTGATCCTGTGTTCCATTGTCGGGAAGTCAAGGAGGTATCTCATTGCTACACAGCTGGTTTCTCTCGTGCAGCCCAAAATGATGCGAATGGCTTCGTTTTGTACCTTTTCAAGTCTTCCAATCTGTGTAGGGCTGACAGTGAGGATGGCCAGGGCATATGCCTAAGGTATACAATCGAAACACGTGACTAAAACCGGTTAAAGAGTGCGTTGCACTCAATCACCTGTGTAAGGGTACAACCACGTGGCTAAAACCGATCAAAGATGGCGCTATAGCCGGTCACGTGTCTTATGGGATGCATCCGAAACACGTGACTAACGAGTCAACTTGACAAAGATAGAGTCGCAGACGGTCACATGACCAAACATGTCCAGACAATATTCTGCTGAGTCATTCTACGTCAGCAAATAGCGTGTATAAGACGAATGTCAGCGTCTCAAAACTAGGGATAGAAGACTCGGATTCAGACAGGCGATCACAGTTCTAACATAACTCCAAGTTCGAACATTATCAATCTACTTTAATATAATGTCAATCTGGCGAACAGTCATCTCGCACTTCTTGCGTAACATATTACATACACATCGACAAAGCATCAAACAAGTTATACATCACAGCATCTGTCTATCATAAACAATCTATAGATTCTAAACTAATCTCTATATGTCTGTCCCCCTTAGAGCTAGACCCTCCTTCCTGTCCAGTGTCCAGTAGCCGTATGCTCTCTCGACTTGCGTCGGGCGGACACGGAGTGCTGACTATCTCGTGCACCCCGTGGGTGTTGCTCTTTCATGCTTTAGGCGGGTTCCGCCTGGGTCTATTGCGCAGTAGGCAATTCGACCCCTCTGTTCTCGAACGTTCGAGCTCTCGAACGTTCGGGTCATTGTTCTTGTCTCCCTTCTTTGTGTGTTGTGTCTTTTCATGTATTATATCCCTTGTCTCATAATTGTGAGACCTTGACAACGACCATCATTCACTGTCTAGAAGTACCGGTCTCAGTGAACAGCAACCAGCTCACAATGTTACAAGTCTCTAACGGTAATTTGGCTTTTTGCTAAAGCTTTCACATTTCCGTTGTGTTTCTCCAAGTAGGCATACGGGTAACCTAACAATACAACATGGGATAGCGCTGGCACTCGAACTGTTGAACACAGCACTAGGGTGGTACCGTAATAATATAGGTAGTAATGTGTAGATATTGGGGAAGGTGAAAGTGTACTGCGGGGTCCACATACCCATTATCGATAGAAATATATGAATTGTGTAACAGAAAGTGCATGTCAGATCCATAGCTATTATCTGTAATATCCATGTCTATAACGCAGATAAATTACCCTAAGAAACTGGATGTGTAACGTGCTCGTTCCTCTGTAGGATGAGACATACACGGCCTTATCACCACCGCCCACTGGTCTAATAGTCTCACCACTACGAGTCATGTAGACCCAGTTAGCAGGCACAGTCTTGAGGTCTTTAGTCATCTTCTGATCACAATGCTTAAATGTTACCAGCCTCGGGTTTATATACTAGTTTTTGAGCCACGCATAAAACCGGTTTCAGCCAGTTTCTTAGGTCAAGTGGTTGTGATTACTCTGACGTGGCTGTCCATATGGCGCGACTAAGCGTTCTACTGCCCTCTCGTTGACCCGTTGTATGTTTGAGCTGGGTTGGGGAATGCGGGTCATGTTCGCCCCATGACCTCTAACCATGATGAACTAGATAGCGTAGAGGGCACCGTCTTACTTGCGTTGTAGTCACTGTGAGCTACAGTCTGCTGAAGTCAGAATAACAGTGTTATACATATACAGTCTCCTCACACCAACTGTAGTTTTCTTCACATTGAGGACTGGTCAGCTATTGAAGACATGAATGTAAGTATATTACAACCATCTTGTTTTTATGTAGATGTTTTAATACTTATCCGCTAGTGTGGATTGACTAAAGGTTAAGGATGCCGGTGACGATGTTCGCTCGACATTTGGTGAGGCTGGTTCTGGAGTATAATGTTGTCGATTATAGTCGAGGATGCACTCCTCGATTCTATTCAGGCTTAATGTGATTATTTCTTGTTTGGTGAAGTTCTGTTGTAGTACATCCCGCAGTCGAATCGTTACTAGGTCCGCAAAACTACCACCCTCACCATAATCACAAGAATGACTGAGTGGATTCTCAGCTTCTTGTTTTTGTGGGACATTGAGACACGCCGTGCAATAGCTGTATGGTTCAGCTATTAGTATGCTCCGCAGTTTGCTAATTAGGTATTCATGGGCCTCGGAATCTGTAAAACAGATAAGAATAGGGTACTTTATCAGCGTGATAGACATGGATATTACAGATAATAGCTATGGATATGACATGCACTTTCTGTTACACATTTTATATATTTATATCGATAATTGGTAGGTGGACCCCGCAGTACACTTCCACCTTCCCCTACGACTACACATTACTACCTATATTACTACGGTACCACTCTAGTGCTGTTTTCAAAAATTCAAGAGCCAGCGCTATTCCATGTCGACCCAGCCTACAATACTATAGGAATAAATGGCTTGTCTCTTCAGATATATGCGTCTAGCACCATATATCCCCTGTATTATACTAGTATTGTTAGGTCATCCGTATGCCTATTTGGAGAAACACAAAGAAAATGTGAAAGCTTTAGCAAAAAGCCAACTTACCGTTAGAGACTTGTAACATTGTGAGCTGGTTGCTGTTCACTGAGACCGGTACTTCTAGACGGTGAATGATGGTCGTCTTATACACGCTATTTGCTGACGTAGAATGACTCAGAAGAATATTGTCTGGACATGTCTGGTCATGTGACCGGATGCGTCTCCATCTTTGACCGGTTGAGTCATTAGTCAAGTGTTTCGGATGTATCCCATAAGACACGTGACCGGCTACAGCGCCATCTTTGATCGGTTTTAGCCACGTGGTTGTACCCTTACACATGTGATCGAGTGCGACGCCATCTTTAACCGGTTTTAGTCACGTGTTTCGATTGTATACTTTAGGCATATGACCGGAAGCATCGCCATATTTGATCGGCTGTGACCATTACCCAAGTGTCTCGGTTGTATCGTTATGCTGTCAGTACGCTCTGAGTCATCCTCCAGTTTTCCCCAAAGACATGTCTGAACACGTTCACGTACGTTCACTCCGCCGACATAGCCCGTGATGAGTCACCCAGTCGGTCACCCTCAGATGATGCTGATGATGATGAGCTGATGATGATGATGATGATGATGATGATGATGATGATGATGATGATGATGATGATGATGATGATGATGATGATGATGATGATGATGATGATGATGATGATGATGATGATGATGATGATGATGATGATGATGATGATGATGATGATGATGATGATTTTTGTTGGTGGTGCTGGGTGATGATGCTGATGGTAATCCCGATGACAGACATCTGCTTCACACCACCGCAAGAGAGGATAATGCTGATTTTCATGTCTCCACTTGACAACGACGGCTGAAGACGTGATGGTGATGATGATGATGGTAATCATGATGACAGACACTACAGAAGAGTTATGATAGTGATGGTGAGCAGCATCATTTCTCTGCTTCGCACCACTGCAAGAGAGGATAATGCTGATTTTCATGTCTCCACTTGACAACGACGGTGGAAGACGTGATGATGATGATGATGATGATGATGATGATGATGATGATGATGATGATGATGATGATGATGATGATGATGATGATGATGATGATGATGATGATGATGATGATGATGGTAATCATGATGACAGACACTACAGAAGATTATGATAGTGATGGTGAGCAGCATCATTGCACTGCTTCACATCACTGCAAGAGAGGATAACGATGATTTTCATGTCTCCACTTGACAACGACGGCGGAAGGCTTGATGCTGGTAATGATGCTGGTAATCATGATGACGGACACTACAGAAGATCATATGTGCCGGTCGTTCAGAAAGACAACGGAAATCTTGTCGAGGAAGCACGAATGCTGGGACTGCCTGCTATGTCGTGTAAATGCAATGCATTACAGAGAGAGAGAGAGAGAGAGAGAGAGAGAGAGAGAGAGAGAGAGAGGGGGGGGGAGAGAGAGAGAGATCACACCCACTCATGTACGCATACACACACACACACAACTGCAATTTATTTCTGACATACGTCATTTACAATCCTTATATGCCAAATCTCACTACCTGGCGTGTTTATACGTGCTAGCGTGTCCGGTGTATTATCTTCACAGCTTATCAGCGGTTGATCGCTGGTCATTGTATTTCTCGCTGGCAGTGGTGGGGTCAGCCCGTGACCTTTACCAGTGCTCGCAGTTAAAAGCTAGCGTTCAGGGGGAGCTTATTACTTCTGTTTGAGTCAAGAGACATGACTAGTCTCACCTGGTTACTTTGATAATTTAGGGGTATAACTGTGGGGTTTAATAATATTACATATTTTTATAATTATCTTAGCAGGGTATGTCTTAAATTAATTGAGAATAATATTTTTATTTTGACATAACTATTTTCCGGTATACATAAAAGACATTTAGCTGTTTATTATGTTTTTAAGGCTTAATTTTTAATAATATTGTATGTCTGTATAGTATATTTTTGAACCAGATATTCACCAAGCGCTTAATGTTGATACATGGGTACTATGGAAACATGCCGAATTAATTAGCAGTGTGCAAAAGTTTATTCATCATCCAACTATGGATACACGAGTTATCTCGAGTGATGGAATAAATCATTTTCCCACTCTGTCATATTAGATTTCGATCTCCTCATCGAAGGGGGTCGATATCTACATGCCTGGGGCTCGAGCGCACCGCACCACACACACACACACACACACACACACACACACACACACACACACACACACACTGGGACTCGAATCCAGATGCCCGGCAACTATTTGGTCTACTTATCTATATAAGTATTCCACATGTCCGGGGCTTACCTCTCTGTCTTTGAATGGGCTCGAAAGCGGTCGGGGGAAGCGGACGCGGCCGGTGGAGGTGCCCGCACGCCTGGGACCATATGTGACACCAGGAAGTAGTCACCCAGACCCAAGAAAATAACCGCCAAAATTTGAAAAATAAATCACCGTAGGTGCAGTTTCGTGACGTCACGCGTAGGTGCTAGACACTTCGTATAGTAAAATATGACGTCACTACGAAGGTGCTGCACCTAATTTAGGGTGTGAATACAACGTCCCTTACTACTGTGGTGGAAATTGTGTTGAAAAAAATAAATGGACAATGTATGTATACAAATAAACTGGTTTCAAGTTGTTATCATAGTTACTTATATTTCTACAGCCATTTGTGACTTACTTATTAACTTACCCTCGTATATTGGTGGGTGTAGAGTAAACATAAGAGTGAGTAGGTGAGGTTCTTTTTTTTTTTTTTTTTTTTTTTTTTTGTAATGACAATTGGGAACTGTTTAAAACAAGGAAATCTTAAGATATTCCACAGCGAGATAACTTTTGTGAAGATATGATTATTACCCATTCTATCCGTCCACGCTGTTTTCGTCATTCTTCTATAAAACCAATTCCTCGCAATTTCACAACAGTTCGTTTCGTGTCTTCTAATTGCTTATGATTCGCCGTCGCACATAACGGTTAGCCCAATGTAGCTCTTGAGATCGCTTTCCCATTCAATGGCATTAACATATTCCTCATCTTGCTAAATGCTGCTCTTACTTCCTTGGCCAAGTGGTCAAGCCGTTTGACTCGGCTCCGAAGGTTGTGGGTTCGATTCCGGGCCGCGTCCTTCAGTTCACGAGTTAAATTGTTCGGAGACTTCTTGGGTCGTCGCTAGAGCTACGGAGTTCGTGCTTTTTGCGACGCTTTCCGCGCTGCGGAAAGAGACCGAGCCATACGGGATAAACTCGGTGCAATGAAGTCGACTTTAAGCGACTTTGGCTATCCTATATTTGCCGACGTCTGTGGCGATGAGGTAGCAAACGCTATTCATAATCTCACATACCGCATTCGAAGTCAACTGCAAACCATTTCTAAGCAGATAGTTTGTGTTGATTTTTAAAAAATTGTGTGAGTGTCGGTGGTTCATAAAGCAATGGCAATCTACTAAGCATATACTTGCCTAGTAAATCACAAACAGCGAAACACTATATTGCTAATTGCGTTGTCCTGTAAACGACATGCAACTAACTTTAAGCCTACATTAAGATTGTACAGAACTTGTAGCTGTTACAAACTAGTTAATTACGTTGACTTGTTTTATATTGTTTCCTCTAACTTGAGTATCATTGGAGCAAGTGGTTTATTGAGCTGTTTATGATCCCAAGAGTTACTCCGGTAGGCATAAAATCGCTTTATAGAGACAATGACAATGGTCACTACAAAGAAAGAAAACCATGACAAACTACTTTTTGTTTAGATTGTCAGAAATTGTTAAATTATGTCACGGACGTGCCGGTAAGTGTGTCTAAAGTGTTAATCAGTGTAAGATGGGACTCCTTTTTATTAGCTAATTGAGTTATCGCTCACTCTGTCTATGCAGTGGGTACGGTTCACTTCCTCGACCACACAACCCAGGCAAGCAAACTTGGGGCAACTGTCTTATAAATTTATAAAGCTGTCTAAAGACCAAGTCCCTGGATACACAAGCAAACAGCTGAAAATGGCTCTTAAAAAGGTAAATGTAGCTGATTTTGGTGTCCCCAAGGAGTGGGAAGGAGGAGATTAGATGTCACTGTGGACATCTCTTAGTAGATTACAAGGCAGGGCAGGTTACCTCCCCGACAATGTCGCCTCCCTGATTAAAATATCTCCGCCACCAAGTTACACATGCACAATTACCTACACTTGGAAAATATTCAGATCTAACGATGAGTTGCAACAAACTACTACTGAATATATTATCTATCAATATCAACAGCATGGTGGTTTTCAGTTTGATGTTAATGGACTGGTGATTATTATATAGTTAAAAATTCACATATAACCTCCAGTAACTTCTAAGATGACATGTAGCAGGACTTCATATATTGCAGGATTACACGTCCGATCATGAGATTCCGCCTTGGATCAGCTGAGACAGTGTTCTGTGTGAATGCCAGCCTTTTCTCCACTAGGTCCCTCCTCCTTGTACCTGAAGAAGATGTTGTAACCTGGTTCTCTGGTTCAGAGCTTGAAATAGACGATCAAGATTGTGTAAGGTTCTAATATCTACACATATACAAACCGACATATGCCTATAAAGCATGCACATACACAACATGGGGATACAGCCTAGCAATGTCTCTCATCCAGGTTTACAACTTTTACTCCAAACTCTCTCTATCTCTTTCTCTTCTCTTCTCCCTCTCACTCTGTCGAGTCGGAAGGACTTTCGCGTAGTCGAACAGGTCCTATAGTTACAAATGATGCTTTCACTTTAACGGTCCCGCCATAAGGAATGAAATGTCCGAAGTCCATGTCTGTTATTCAGACACAGGGTTTCTTTGCAGCGCTCCTTCAACACAGTTGTTTCGGCAGAATAAGTTTTCATTGGTGTAAATACAAGAGGGTCCGATCTTCGGGCTGGCAGCCGTGATGAGTCGCTGCGTCACGCCTCGTGTGAGTTACGATGAACGCTCATTCATTACGCACTTGTAATGGCTAGGCACACCACGCTCGTGTAATGATAGAGATCAGCATAACGCTTTACATAGAAAGAAATACCGAAAAGTCACGGTGATCACGAGAGAACGAGTAAATCACAGAGATAACACAGTGAAGATAACCTTTGAATTCAAGCGGTCCAAATTATCCAGATAAAAATCAACAGCATGAATCACAATTTAAGGATCCAGTTTCAATAAACAATTGTGTTCCAGATGTTCAATAGATTTGTGACATAAGCGCATGGCTTTGCTGTCTCAATACATGTCTGCTACATCAGAGAACATTGGTGCTATTCCTGGGTAAGGCATCAAGACTATACCTACGAGATATTAAATAAACATTCTAGGTTGTGCACAGCGTGGCGACCTTAAACGTTCGGCCTGGACAACCTCAGAAGATAAAAAGTATCTTATGCAATAATGTCCCTATCATTTAATTTAAAACCGAGTGCTGAAATGTTATATAGAACCAGCATTTCTGTTTGGTAGTAATTATTAGAATGTAAATGAGCAAATTACAAAGGACGTGGAAGCAACACAGATGTGGTTCCAAAAGCGAACCTTGCGAATTTCTTGGACTGCCAGAGTAACTAACAACGACTGCCTGAGAGTAGCTAATGAAACTATAAGAAACACACAAACATATTTCTTTGGTCATGTGATGAGAAGAGAGGCACTGGAGAACACCACGGCAACTGGAAAGATCAAGGGGAAGAGAGACAGAAGCGAACGAAGAGAAATTATGCTGGATGGACTAAGGCGGTGGCATGGAGGTATATCATCAGCAGAGTTGATCCAGAACACAGAAGACCGAGATCTGTGGAGACACAAGAACACCCACGCCAGCTGGCAGGGCACTTGGCGATACTGAGGGAAGTCTTGGTCTCAACACATTTGAACAGTATCTGTTAGTATGTGTTTTATTTAGTTCAACCAGCGCGTTACACTTCACAGTATGCACATCTCGAGATGCAGATAATCGTGCCATGCAATGAATAAACCGTGCAACACGTCATCAATCCCCATAACAGCGATACTTGGTGAACAGTGGTGCGTCCGCTGTAGTGAAGACGTGGTCTCAGCCACGTCATCGATGTGATTTCATATGTGTATGCGTCATTAAATGCCACACGTCTACCACCGACTATTTTATTTATTTTCATATTCACAGAACTGTCTCTGCGGCGAAGGGGTTAGGGACGCAGTTCATAATCCCGCATACCGTGTTCGAAACACAACTGCGGGAGATTTGGCAGTAGATCGCCTTAAGCTGGTTATTTTATAAAATGGTATGAGTGCCGGTCATTCAGAAAGCAATGGCAAACTACTGAACGTAAACATGCCAAGATATCACCAAAGGCAAAAAAAATGGGGGGGGGGGGGGGGGGCTGAGTGGTCTCGAGGTATGGTGTCAGCGTCGAGTGCTGGAGGTGCCAGGTTCAATCACTGGTGAAGGCCTGGGTTCTTTCACGTGGACTTCTAGTAACAAAATTTCCCCTGGTCTATAGGTAGTGAGATCGGACGCCCTGTGTGTATTGCTGCGCATGTAAAAAAAATCCCTTGGTAGTTGGAAATAGAAAAAGAGTAGCCTAACGGCCCTGCCCGGGAAATATTTTGAGTTAAAAATCTACCCAAAGTATTTCAGGATCCTCGCCGGTGCTACGGAGTTCGTGCACTGAGCTGAAATTCTCCGGTCTTAGGCTTGAGTTAGGAGTAGTAGAACGGAACACTTATGGGTTACACCCGTGTGCCGTGATGTTGATCCGTCGGCTAAACTAAACTAAACTAAGCCAAAAATGCTGGGGTTGACTGCAACGTACTGTAAAGGATATGCAACTAACTTTGAAACATATTTACAGTACGATACACGGCTTAAACAACGGTAATTTCACAGTATGCTTTAACTTATGTGTCAGCTCTGTCTTCGTCTACGAATGTGTGAAATTGTCAAATGGTGTACTTAAGTTGTTATTATTGTTGTTATTCTTGCTGTTGTTTTCGCGTCCGAGCTTCATCATTCAACCTAATGCACTGTATCGACACATGCACACATCCAGCAGCTGATGCGTTGTTCCATATTATATATTCTTTGATCTACATTGATGCCCATTACATGTTCTGGCATTGTTCTTATCATATTCATCATGACTGTACTCTGCTCTCTCCAATTAACCATTGTACACTTGTTAATGAAGAATTGTCGCAGAAACGCCCTTTGTTTTCTGTAGTTTCTTTGTGTATATCCTCCGTTCCTGCTTCCCCAATATTTCTTGTTTTAATATTGCTTAAATACCCAATGCTTTACCGCATTGTATGTAGTTTATAGTCATATGTGCTCAGGTCACGATTTCGAGAAAGTGATACACTGGGAATGAAGCGATGGATAGCTATGTTGTAACCAGTGACTTCGCAAAACATACAGGGGCATTATTTGATGGAGACAAATGTGACAAGGTACACTAATCAGTCTGGTTGCAGAAACACTATCCAAACAAGGAGATGATGAGACGTAAGAAATGGATGACGGAAGTCATCTTATATCGAATGGAAACAAAAAGAGATAACAAATATAGACATGTAAAATAAGAAGCGTTTCACCAGAGAAAGTAGGAAACTATAGAGAGACAAAAGAAACACGGCTTGAGGAAAATTGAAATCTGAAACAACACCTGGAATGCGCACAGAAACTCATGACATCACTACTAAAACAAAAGAATGCACATCCGTGGGTTGCCTAGAAACCAAATATGGCAAAATCATAATAGAAACAGATCAATGGAAGGTGAGATTACGTGAATGACCTTCATAACGATACTAAAGAGAAACAGTATAATGTATTGCTACTGATACATCTCTACCCTCCATGTTTGTGATCAAAGGTAAGATGTCTTGGGACCTATGCCCTACACATCTCTATAGTCGAGGTCATCATGGAATTAATTGTGTATGCAACACCCTGACACAAGTAGAAATCAGCGTCGATTTTACCAACCGTGAGTCGCCCCGTGTCATGGATTAGCTGGTCGATCTGCCGTGTTACTGTGTAACTATTCAGCTCGCAACATCAACAATCAGCATTCACGCCCGTCTACATCTGCTATTAGAGACCAGGCACATTTCATCAAAATTACGTTTTATGTAAATTTGAGTGCATCCATTTCTACTTGAAGTTATGAATATGGAAACTACGAATACATATGTTCTTTTAAATAGGAACGTAGTTTTTTGGGAATTATTAACCCAAGGGATACAAATCATATATTAAGCTAAGGGGAGAAAAGAACAGTTATTATTGATGTTTACAGCTATTCGTCATCTTAATAAGGTATATATTTTCACAGAAATTGTTATTATTTATTTATTTATTTTTTGGTTTGCAAGTCACATGTTTTCTTTCGAAAACGCTTTAAGGATCTTAAATACATGTTCCAATGTCTTTTGGATTCGACAGAAATATACTTCAATTAATGGTTAAACTGTGAGAACCAGATTGGTATATTTAATATGTAAATTATGGCGTCTTCTATCCATGTTTTGTCCTAAAATGTATTTTTGGCTGGCACATACTTATGTGCCTTGAAATAATATCAAGTATAGTAACAGAATCATTATGCATACTAGAAGTGGACCCTAAATTCCCCCCAAATGATTTTAACTCCTCATGGAGACATTGAGATAACAACACCAGTAAAAACGATGGCACATATTATAAGTCACTTATGGTAATCCGCCAGCTGACACGTGGTAGAATATTAAGACATACATTTCCGTACAAAAGTCGTTTAAAGACTACACACAATCACGATGCAAAATTTACAGGAAAAAAATAGCTCGAGCGCCTATATTAAGTTATGAGAAGATAGTTTCACAATAATGGCTGTTTCATTTCACGACTTTGACGTCAGATTGTTTGGTCATATGCATGTTCATGAAATCAGTTGGGATGAAGAAAAGTAATCATCACAGTTATACGCAACACTCTCACACACATGGGCACTCATAATCTCACAACTCACAATTCCTCGCTGTCCTTCTTCTATTTCTCACCATTAAGCGCTACTTCAGCCGACTAATTAGCACTTCCCTTTCTCCATCAACTACGGATGCTTAGGTTACTAGATCCATAGACGTTTCATGGGTAGCCATTACAGGAAGTTAATGAGACAGACATAGAGACAGAACAGGTAACAGGATGAGAAAGAGATAGTGCGAGTTAGAGAGTTAGAGAGAGACAGAGAGAGATGTAGTGACAGTAAAGGGAAGAAAGAGAGATAAATATATCACGATTAGAGAGCGGTATAATAAGACATAAGGGAGAGAGAGAGAGAGAGACAGAGAGTAGAGAGAGAGAGAGAGAGAGAGAGAGAGAGAGAGAGAGAGAGCATCAGGAAGCGACAGAAAAGGGCCAGAAGAGTGAGAGACAGAAAATGTAACAGCCGCAGAGAGAAAAAGAGAGGGAGAGAAAGAGAGAGAGAGAGAGAAAGTATCAACCTAGAGGAGAGAGAGTTCGAAAGAGAGGGACATAAGGCAGCAGAGAACAACAGAGCATGTAATAGACAGAGAGAGAGAGAGAGAGAGAGAGAGAGAGAGAGAGAGAGAGAGAGAGAGAGAGAATGACAGAGGGTGAGGGTACCACAGAGATAGAGAGAGTAACAGAGAGAGAGACACAGATACACAAGGCATCGGAGACACACACACACACACACACACTCACACAGACAGAGAGAGAGAAAATGAGAGAGAGAGAGAGAGAGAGAGAGAGAGAGAGAATGACAGAGGGTGAGGGTACCGC
Source organism: Cepaea nemoralis (assembly GCA_014155875.1). Taxonomy (NCBI): domain Eukaryota; kingdom Metazoa; phylum Mollusca; class Gastropoda; order Stylommatophora; family Helicidae; genus Cepaea; species Cepaea nemoralis. The sequence goes on from JACEFZ010023491.1 coordinate 336,116, forward strand.
AGAGAGAGAGAGAGAGTAACAGAGAGAGAGACACAGATACACAAGGCATCAGCGACACACACACACATACTCACACAGACAGAGAGAGAGAAAATGAGAGAGAGAGAGAGAGAGAGAGAGAGAGAGAAAGAGAGAGAGAGAGAGAGAGTGATAGAAGCCTTTACAGAAAGTGACACTGTGCTAGAGTATCTGAAAACGTTGCCGACACTTAGAGATAAACTGTAGAAAGACAGAGAAAACATGAGGTTTATCATTGTCCAAAGATGAAATAAACATTCCACCATGTACACTGCTTGGCGATTGCAAGGACAAGCAACTTAAATGTTCGGGCTGGAAAATCCTACCGGCAGATACGGGTAATTGTTCAAATTTCACTGTGGTAGTTTATATAGTCAAGATATGTGACATATGAATCTATTAGCGATGGCTTCCTATACCAAACCTGGAGGAGTGTTATATTACTGGTGTATTGAATGTATCGGATATGTCTCGATGATATAAGGATAGGTGACGTTTTGCACGATTTACGCCTGGCATATTTAGCTGCATCTCATCAGGTGTATTCTGCAGAGTTATATATCAAGTGAAGTGAATATATTAATAACTCGCTAGCTGAACTAATTAACACACATAATCACAGGTATTGTTAGAATGTGCTGATATCAAGTCTTAACTCAGTATCATCAAGTGCCCTGCCAACTGGCGTGAGCGTTCGTGTCTCTCCACAGATCTGTCTTTGGTGTTCTGGGTCAACTTTCTCTACTTCCCTGCCACCATATCAGTATATCCAGTGTAGCTTGTCGTCCCGGGAGGACCGTGGAATGAACAAGCACACCTTATTACTTCTTCTTCTTTGGGATTCTTGACTGACTTCCGTCTACACTCCTCCCTTCTGTCTTCCCTTCCATATATCTATTCCTTTCTCTCTCTCTATTATTCTTTCATCACATACTCCGACAACAGTTTCCCTCAACAATTAATAAAATATTTATTTAATAAACTATGTCTGGTGTATGGATGGACTGTGTATATGTAGTTGGTATTGTCTACTAGTGTGAATGCAAGATAGGACTTTTGACTTCGTATGTGCCGTAGATTTTCTCGCCTCTTCTGTCGGCTAAAACACAGGACAGCACACATAGAAATGGAGTGATCTCACCCTGGATGATCTCCTCCTGCTTGAGTCTGGACTTAATCCAATTCTTGAAGAAAACAACTGTTCAATGTCTTATCACCAGAAAATAATCCGATTTGGTAAGTCACTGAAATTCATATATTTCCCGTTTTGGAAGGTATTATAGTCCACCTCTGAATACACACCGCCACTATCCAACATTGTCTAGAGTTACTATAAATGTTCTACACAATGTCTCTTGTTAATAAAGTTTAATGTTTCTGCACAGTGCAATTGCATGCAGTTTTAAGTATCCCTGCTTGCCACAGGTTAACGTCTTTTCCTTTTAAGGGCTTTAGTTGTATATTCGTTTGAGCATACAGTGTTCTGTATTTGACGTTACGTTATCACTTCTTCATATTAAAACATGTCTATGTTCTTGTTGGTTCTAAGTAGGTACTTTATTTGCTCAAGTGAAGTAACCTTCATTTCTTCTCTGATTTCAATAGGGGGATTGGAACCTGTGGAGGAGATAGGTAATCCGGTGATATGAGTCTGCTTCATATTATTTTCTTATGTGAGAGTCCTTCTCTAGCCATACTGAGAAGCCTCCGAAAAACATACGGACATACGATTTATGAGTGCACTAAAGTTTACACGATTAGATAAACGAATGCAATGCCACAAGTCAAGAACAAACACCTATATCCCTATGCTACTATTACGCTAAGATTAGTTTACCTTATATCTTCTATTATCATCCCGGAATCGAAATTAATAATTAAGCACATCGGCACTAATATCCCATTGCCTTAAACAATACGGGACTATAATTTCTTTTCCACACCTGGGATTAATAGATATCTCTGTCCAGTTTGGAACACACACTAAAACAGAAAACCCAATTTCTACTATTTATATCGAGTGGCCCATCCTCCGTTATTGTTTGATGTTCATACCTCAACACTCGTCCCTTGACGTATCCTGCACATCAAAAGGCGGTGAAATCACGTAGTGATTAGTTGCTCGTTTCGTTCCGTTCTTACGCTGTTTCCCTGGGTTCCCCTTACGCTAATACTTCAAAGCGTCCGAACCCGTTGATCGCCTTCTCCGTTCATTTTCCCGTTCTCGAAGTCTCCCTGTTGTTCTGTCCGTTAACATCGCTGGTCAATGACTCCTCACAATATCCTATTTTTATACCAGTCGGTCACTGCTCTTTAATTCGTCCTCATCTCAGAATGAAGTACTCGACTGTTAACCCTTCTCCTACATTGTCATTAATCTTACTATTCGAGTTTATCAGGGAATCATTAAACTCACAGTATTCCCGTGACATAGGCCCCCTCTTAAGAGAGTAGACCGCGTCGACTCTTCTTCACTGTAGTTTTGATTCCAATGATTCCCCACCCTATTCCTCTTCCTCTGGAGTTGGATGTCTAGATAGGAAATCCGCTCCTACATTCTCCTTACCCGGGATGTATTCCACTGTGAAGTTGTACTGCTGCCGCAACACCGACCATCACATCCACCGTGCGTTGAGCTTCAACGAAGTAGCTATGAACATCACGTGTTGATGATATGACTGGATCCTCACATGGCTCACCTCCTCATCTAGTAGGCGACCTCATAGACACCCTACTATACTACTCATGACCGAAACTAGTGTTGGCACATCTCCCCTGTACGTCCTGTCGACCTCCTTTCGACTTGCTTAAGCGACGGCTCACAATACAGACGGATTGTCCCATCCTGACTGTAACACTGTTTCCATATTCTCTTGGTTCCCCCCGGCCTTGCGTCTGGGGATGTTCCACCTCGTCCGCGTTGGATCGAGTCCTCTTTCCCAAACCTCCTGGACTTTTGCTTCCAGGACCATCTTGGGCGATATTGTATCTGGTCAGCCAATCTTCGGTTGGAGTCCTGGGTATTTCTCGCCTTTCCCGACGTTACCCACCCCTTCTGAACTTGGTTACTAGTGAAAGTTTCCCTCTTGTCCTTTCCCTGACGTGTGATTTTCCTCCTCCCCTCGTTAGGTAAATCTGACCTATCATGTACTATCCCATAGGCCCTCCTATGTTGTACTGGCGATCTCTGGTCTTCGTCTGGAACTGGTAACCTTTTTCTCAATGGCTGATATCACCATAAAGTGCGAAGCTTTGCTCTCGGATCTCTCCTCATATTTCTTAATGAGATGCCTAGGGAGATTTCCTTTCACCCCCGATCCTGATTCTGTAGGTATTCTTGGACACAACCTTTTCCACAGGATAAGGTCCTTTCCATCCTACTTGGAGTATATTGGTCTCTGCTGGACCCCACACTTCCACTTTGTCTTCCACTTTAAGAGCTATTTTACTCTTAGTCCACTTGTTGGGTGGTGCTTTCTGGCACTCTGAACAAGATTTCACCCACCGGCGTACATCACCGGTCATTCCTGGCCAGCAATAATGGCCGGAAATTTGCTGCAAGGTCTCTCTGACACCCATATGTCGATTCTCGCCTATGATGTGTCCACTCTGAAGAATGTGAGGACGGTGGGTCTCTGGAACCACCCACTGCTCGTGCAGGTTGTCTCCCCTCCCAGCTCTCCGATAGAGTAGTCGATTCTTCAGAAAGTACTGTCCCCGTTCTGGTGGCTCAGCACTTCTTTGCAGCTTCCTGTAGCAAGGACGCAACGTAGTATCCTTCCTCTGGGCAGTATGCAATTCTCCTATCTCTGAGTTGTCGCATAGTGTCTCTGCCTCTTTTTCCTTCCCTTGAGATCCACTGGCTACTGCTCCCCTGTGGGCTGGCTGTTTGGGCATCCCCAAAAAGACATATTTCGTGCCAATGATCATGGGAAATAAGGAGTCAGATAATACAGCAGCTGGAATAATGCCCGTGACGTACCTGGATTTAATCTCCACCTTGGCGATTGGCAGCGTCATGGTAACAGCACTCCTCATTGCCGGCTGTATCTCTATGGTCTCCCCTGTAAGTTGGTCTGGGCTTACCAGGCTGGCATCTATCACAGCTTCCCCATCCAAACCTGAATCGTAGAGACAAGCCACCTGCTGGCCATTGACTTCAATCAGTTCAACCACAGGTGGTCTCTCTTGGTCCTGAGTGTGTTCCATCTCCTCGACCTTTTCCTTGCATCTGCAGTCCACAGTATTATGTGTTTTCGATCTGCAGTGTGTGCACCATTTTCCCTTCCAAACTTTCCGTGTGCTTTCTTTGTTCAGCGTTTCTTCACCGACCTCAGCCTTGTCTGTGATCACCTTCTTATGAATCACTTGGCATGCCGCGAAGTGATAACTTTTCGACTTCGATCTGCAGTCCTTTGTGTTATGAGAGGGCACCTTGCAGATTGAACACCACTTCTCGGACCACGGTCGTTTAGCTGGAGAATTCGAGGTGTTATGGTTTCCTTCCTTCACCTTCTCTGAACTCTCCGTTGACGCCTTTATATAAGGTTCCACTTTTCCTCCTTCCGAGTTCTTAGGTTTCATTCGGTCTTGTTTCTCCTGACCTTTTGTGGGTTGTATATTGGTTTCTTTAGCTTCCCCATGGACTTCTACGAATCTTTCCGCCAGCTTATTCACAACATCCAGCCGTTCCGCCCCTTGTTCTCCTAAAAATGTCTTCAGTGGTTCTGACATTTGCTGTCGCATCTGGTCGACCACCATGAGCTCTTCCAAACTGTCATAGTCCCGCTTGAACTCTGCCAAGTCCATCCATTTCTGGAGATATGATTTCAGCCTCAGACTGTAGGCGGCGAATAGCTCTCCCGGCTCTCGTCTAGACGATCTAAACTTCTTCCGATACGTTTGTGCTGTGACTTCATAATGCTTCATCAAAGCGGCTTTTAATTCCTCGTAATGATTTTCATGTCCTGGTGGTAGGCGTGTGTAGACCTCGTACCCCGAACCACGTAATGCCTGGGATAATTTAAGAGCCCATCGGCTTCTATCCAGTCCCATAGCGACTGCCATGGCCTCGAACCGATCCAAAAACTGGTATATCTTCTCTTTACTTTCATCAAAGACCGCCAAGGGAAACTTCATGGCATGGTAACCGTGTCCACTCATGTTGAGTGAACCATGGGAAAAGGATCCTCCTTCTGCCCCGTCAGTTTCTCCCTTCGTTTGTGTCTTGAGCTCCAGTTCTCGCATGCGGTATTCATGTTCCCTTATCTTGTTGGCTTCCTCTGCTTGCAACCTCTTGTTGTCCTGTTCCAGTCCCAGTCTCCTGACCTCCTGTTCCATTTCCAGTTTCTTGGCCTCCTGTTCCATTTCCAGTTTCTTGGCCTCCTGTTCCAGTTTCTTGGCCTCCTGTTCCATTTCCAGTTTCTTGGCCTCCTGTTCCAGTTTCTTGGCCTCCTGTTCCATTTCCAGTTTCTTGGCCTCCTGTTCCATTCTTCTAAGCTCGAGCTCTGCCTTTCGATCTTCTCATTCTGCTTGACGACGCTCTCTTTCTACCACTTGTATATACTCGGATAGGGCTTGTCCAGACAACCCCATTGCTTCACCCCTTTCCCTCAGTTCTTCCATCTCTAGTTTATGAGTGGCCATAGTAAAAGAAGGTAAGTCCGCAGGTTGGGTAAAGAGACCCTAAGGCAGTAAGTACGTACTACTTATCTCACTTAAATATATATATGTTAATATCTATATGTTATATATGACATCACACAGTACCCCACAACTACTCTCACAACCTCACGAGAAGATATAGGATAAAGACTTATGTAGACGTGTGAAAGTGTGAACAGGTAAGTACTGTGTTTGAACACCTATCCACAATTATCCTGTCTGGATCTTTCTCACTGTAAGGTCCACAACATTAAAGTACTGGCACCATATATCCCCTGGACAGGCTTCCATTAAAAGTCATCATTATCTATACTTAAAGGTATATCCCAATATGTAGGTATCAATATGCATGTAACCTGCTATGCAGTTACCTTTTAATGTACCTATATGCAGGTACCTCGCTAGGGATGGTACCACTAAGCATTGGCTGTACCCCGCTATGCTCCACCATTTAATGTAGCTTGTCGTCCCGGGAAGGAACGTGGAATGAACAAGCACACCTTATTACTTCTTCTTCTTTGGGATTCTTGACTGACTTCTGTCTACACTCATCCCTTCTGTCTTCCCTTCCATATATCTATTCCTTTCTCTCTCTCTATTATTCCTTCATCACATACTCCGACAACAGTTTCCTTCAACCATTAATAAAATATTTATTAAATAAAACTATGTCTGGTGTATGGATGGACTGTGTATATGTAGTTGGTATTGTCTACTAGTGTGAATGCAAGATAGGACTTTTGACTTCGTATGTGCCGTAGATTTTCTCGCCTCTTCTGTCGGCAAAAAACACAGGACAGCACACATATAAATGGAGTGATCTCACCCTGGATGATCTCCTCCTGCTTGAGTCTGGACTTAATCCAATTCTTGAAGAAAAACAACTGTTCAATGTCTTATCACCAGAAAATAATCCGATTTGGTAAGTCACTGAAATTCCATATATTTCCCGTTTTGGAAGGTATTATAGTCCACCTCTGAATACACACCGCCACTATCCAACATTGTCTAGAGTTACTATAAATGTTCTACACAATGTCTCTTGTTAGTAAAGTTTAATGTTTATGCACAGTGCAATTGCATGCAGTTTTAAGTATCCCTGCTTGCCACAGGTTAACGTCTTTTCCTTTTAAGGGCTTTAGTTGTATATTCGTTTGAGCATACAGTGTTCTGTATTTGACGTTACGTTATCACTTCTTCATATTAAAACATGTCTATGTTCTTGTTGGTTCTAAGTAGGTACTTTATTTGCTCAAGTGAAGTAACCTTCATTTCTTCTCTGATTTCAATAGGGGGATTGGAACCTGTGGAGGAGATAGGTAATCCGGTGATATGAGTCTGCTTCATATTATTTTCTTATGTGAGAGTCCTTCTCTAGCCATACTGAGAAGCCTCCGAAAAACATACGGACATACGATTTATGAGTGCACTAAAGTTTACACGATTAGATAAACGAATGCAATGCCACAAGTCAAGAACAAACACCTATATCCCTATGCTACTATTACGCTAAGATTAGTTTACCTTATATCTTCTATTATCATCCCGGAATCGAAATTAATAATTAAGCACATCGGCACTAATATCCCATTGCCTTAAACAATACGGGACTATAATTTCTTTTCCACACCTGGGATTAATAGATATCTCTGTCCAGTTTGGAACACACACTAAAACAGAAAACCCAATTTCTACTATTTATATCGAGTGGCCCATCCTCCGTTATTGTTTGATGTTCATACCTCAACACTCGTCTCTTGACGTATCCTGCACATCAAAAGGCGGTGAAATCACGTAGTGATTAGTTGCTCGTTTCGTTCCGTTCTTACGCTGTTTCCCTGGGTTCCCCTTACGCTAATACTTCAAAGCGTCCGAACCCGTTGATCGCTTTCTCCGTTCATTTTTTCCCAACGCGATCTCCCCGTTTCCCGTGTCCGTCCGATCAGATCGTCAGGCAATGACCTCTGCTAACACCTGTATCCTATTTTTATATCCGTCGGTCAATGATCTTTAATTTATCCTCCTCTCAGACTGAAGTACACGATTGTTAACCCTCCTCCTACATTGTAGTTTTATATGTAAGTTATCAAGGAATCACTAAACTGCAGTTTTCCCGTGACATCCAGCATCATTTCTTTTTGTCTGGCTCTGTCTCTTTTCCCCTTGATCTGTACGGTTGCCGCGATGTTCTCTAATGCCTTTCTTCTCATCACATGACCACATACTGCTGTGTGCCCCTTTCTTATCGTTGTTATAATTATAAAGTGTTCTAGTTTCATTAACCCCTCTCTGGTAATGGTTAGTTATGCCGGCAGTCCAAGAAATTCGCAGCATTAGTCTCAGGAACCACATATGTATTGCTTCCAAGTTCTTCGTAATGTGTTCATTTGCATTCTAAGATTCACTGACATACATAGCAGGAGGTTTTATATAGCATTTCATCACTCTTTGTCTTAAATTTAATGTTAGGGAAATTAATGCATAAGATACTTTTTTATGTTATAAGATTGTCAAGAGAGCCATGCTGTGCACAATCTAGAATGTATATTTCATCTATGGCAGCGATAAACCTCATGCCTTACAGACGAATGGCACTGATGTCCTTTGATGTAGGCAGACATAGATCGAGAAAACAACTCCATTCGCCTATGCCACAAATCTATTTAACATTTAGAATACACATGTACAATGAAGCTAGATCCTTAACATGTGATGTATGCTGTCTTCACTGTACTTTTCTCGTTCTCTCTTGATCACAATGCCTTTGTCGGTATTTCTTTATATGTGAAGCTTTATCCTGCTCTCTGTCAATAAAATAATCTTGATATTTGCAAATGCTGTGATGGTGTACTGACAGGGCAGAGACAGGGCAAGTTTGGCTTCATACTTACAGATGGAATAAACATGGTGGCGGAGTGGTGCAGGGAGGCAGGGGCCGTTATAAACACAGATAAACATCGGTTGTGTGGTGCTCCTGGACAATCGGATTGTGAAGGCAGATGACCCATGTATTATTTTGAATAGATGTCCTCTTAATAGAGAGATTAAATTGATGTACTTGGGTATCATCTTTGTCAAGTTTATGTCTTTTAAGGATAATGTGGAAGATTTGGAGGCGGAGGCTGGTAGGGGACTTAATGCATTGCGGGTGATGGCAACAACTGGTGTAGTGCAGAGGATGTTTTACATGCTCTTTCAGCAGTTACTAATTTCTGTCATTGAGTATGGTTTGGGGCTGCTGACAATATCAAAGAGCCAGCTTAAAAGGTTGAAGAGCATACATAATGCGACCATGCGGGTAAACCTGAAGTCACAAATGACACACCACTTATATGCATGAGGCATATCCTGGCGCTACCATCAATGTTGAATATGCATAGAGTTCTTTAATCCAAATAGTATATGAGAGTTGCTTCACATAGGGATCACCCCCTGCATGAAGCCATGGATATGGTCAAGGGTCATAGACTAAAACGAGGTAGGCTCTCGATGGCATAGGCAGAAATAGCTATACGTCAGGTGTGCGATCTAGAGACCATCAGTCGGGAAAAAAGAGTGGGTTGAAGTACTGGAAGATATGACTGGCTGGCACAATTTAATAGTAACACTGGATCGTGAGTGCAGTGAATGGGCAGCGAGCCGTACTAAGTTTGGGGTGCAACAACCTATCTAGAGTAAGACACGTGAAGGCGACACGGTGATCTATACTGATGGGTCACGGCATTACATTGGTTAGAGGAGACAACTGCATCACACATTGTATTCATTATGGATTCAATGAGTATGCTTAGTAAAGCGGATAAAGGAATATTTCGTGTGGAATGGTGTAAAAATGTTTAATGCCAACGCCAATCAACTACCTTCCAAATAAAGAGGAAAAATTGTTTCAAACTCCACTATGTTAAAGCCGGGCACTCCTGCGGTTTTAATTGTAATATATTTTCACCATCTCGACGTTTGGTGACAGTGGCTTAAAAGAGAATTCGCCCACACTGAGAATTAATCCCTGCACATAACAGGGGCGGCAACTATAAAATCACGCCCCCTCTTCTCCATAATCCCCGGAACATCAACACCTACCCCCACCAGAATGACGTCACTTTTCGGGCTAAAAGTGATCCTTTCTATTGGTTCGGCCAGTGTAATTCATATCTACATAAAATATGTTGATGGAATGAACTCATGCGATGTTAGCAGACAATTGGACTATTTGTCTGCAGATTGCCAAAATGAATCGTCAAGGAAGGTCAATTTGTTCAGTCCAGGATCCATCATTTTTCCTAATGTGGTTAACATATTTTCTTACTTCGGTCGACATATTTTTTGATAAGGCCCTTGTATCTATTACATTGGCTAACATACTTTCTTACTTTAGCCGACATATTTTCTTACTTTATTTTTATAAATTTGGTCCTGATATCTCTTAACTTGGTCAACATTTTTCCTAATTTGGGTCACACACTTTATCATTTAGGTCGACATCTTTATACACATCAAATCAAATCAAAATCAAATCAACTTTATTAGGGTCACAAATTGGGCACGCAGGCCCGTCTTACATTCGGCCCTTCCAATCACTCGTCTTTCATTCATCAAGAGCATTATACATTTACATAGGAAGAAAAATAAACATTGTGAAATGAAATGTTGTAAACATAAACAAGGCTAATTACCATGTTATAAGGCTCATCTCCCACCTACCCATACATCACCCCACCCACACACACTCCCCCACCTACCCACACACGCACACCAAGGGACACATACATACCCCACCAACCGACCCATCCCCCTTCCGCACATCCCCCACCCACACACTCTCCCCTCACCTGTTCCCCCAACCAAAACACACACGCCACCCAAAACATTCGCCCACCAACCTACACATCCCACGCCCACCCACATACACATCCTAACCCACACATCCTCTCCCCATCCACACCTCAAACCACCCATCCCCCAGCCACCACCCACGCACACAATGCCCCCCAACCCACACATCACACATCCACTCACACATCCCCAAACCATACACACACATCCCCACCAACTGACATCTGCCTACCCCCTCCCCCCCCCACACACACACACACACATCTCCCTAACCACCCATACATCCCCAATCCACTCACACACCCCACCACCCACACATACATCCTCCACCCACCCATACATGCCGTAACCCAATACCCCACTACACAATCCCCCACCCGCACATCACATACATCCCCTACCACGCAATATTCCCAACTCACGCACCGCACACACACATATCCCTCACCAACACATCCCACATCCACATACCACCACACATCCCCACCTACACACCACACACATATCCCCACCCACATACTGCACAATATTCTCACCCACACAGATACCCTTACCCATCCACCCCACATACCCCCACCCACAGACCACAAAAATCCCCCATCAACACACACATACCTCACCCATACAATATCCCTAACCAACACACCACATACCTCTCCCCACCCACACACACATTCCCTACCCGTCCACCAACACACACTCACTCACGCACACATCCTCCACTAAGCACCCACCCACCCACCCCCAACCAAACATCTCTCGATCACAATACCCCTACCCACACATCCTCCACCCACTCATGATCCCACCCCAACACATACACATCCTTCACCCGATTGCATGAGATATTTATAAATTTTGTTGAAATATTTCTTACTTTGGCCACCATTTTTAGTAGTTTGGTTGACATTATTTTCCTTACTTTTTATAAATTTGTTTGAGATAAGTCATAATTTGGCCAACAATTGTCCTAACTTGGGTAAAATATTGTGTTATTTCGGTCGACATATTTATAATTTAGGGGGAGATGTTTTTTACTTTAGCGAACATTCCTTCCCCCCCCCCCCCCTTCCATTTTGGCTAACGTATTTCTTTCTTTGGTGTACACGTTTCTTAATCTAGCCATCAATTTTCATAATTTGGCATACATATTTCTTAGTGTGTCCATTATTTTACACATTTTATTCCTAAGGTCGTCATATTTCTTGATGTGACTAAGACATGTTCTTACTTTTTTAATATAAGTTTGGTTGAGGTATTTCATATTCTGGCCACCATTTCATTAGTTTGGCTAATATTTTATTCTTCTTTGCTCGATATACGTATAAGTTTGGTTAAGATATTTTCAATAATGACCAACATATTTATTCGTTTGGGCAGCAATTTTCCTTACTTGGTCGATTTATGCATATGTTTGGTTGCTATATTTCTATTTTGGTCAACCTTTTTATCAAATTGGCTAAACTTTTTTTCTACAATGTATTAGTTTGATTGAAGTATTTCTTATTTCGGCCAACAGATTTATTGATTTCGCTAACACATGTTCCCAATTTGGCTAATATATTTCTGTATTTGGCCATGATTATTACAATTCGGCTAATAAATTATTTTTATTTAAATGTTGAAGTGTTACATAGAATCTCCACATTTGTCTGGGTGTGAAACTTAGCAAATAGCAGACACGTTGAAATTCGTATTGTGGCATTGGAAATGGGTTTCTGGTGAAAGATGCATGAAAGTTTACATGGCTGATTTGAGGCGCGATAACTTCGTTGGTCAGCGCAGCGCTTCACACTTCCGATGCCCTGTTGGTGAGGTAGCGGAATCACTCCCATACATGGTAATCATCTCGAGTTAGGTCCCTTGGTTCAAAAACCGACAGAAAACCCTTTTCTTTATTAGCCCTCTTAACCACGTGTCTCGGATGTATCATTATGCATGCGACTGGATGCAACGCCCTATTGACCGGATGTACTATTACCCACGTGTACCGGATGTACCCTTACACATGTGACGGATGCAGAGCATCCTTTGACTGGATTTATCCATTATTAACGTGTCTAGGATGTATCCTTATACATGCGACCGGCTGTATGTAACTCCCCCCCCCCCCCACGTGGTCCTGATGTAGCCATTATCCACGCGTCCCGGATGTATTCCTTAGCCATGTAACCGGCTGTACAACGTCACACAGCCCGAAGACGAGGCTTGTATCTCTAACACACCGCCAATAGTATGATGATTGTGTTTACAACCCAACCACTACAGAGAGTAATAACCGTCTTTATAATAAAAAATCTGTGTCACTTTTCATTAGAAATATAATGGAAAATACTTGACTTGAAACCAGTTTATTTTTATACATACATTGTCCCTTTATTTCTAAACATAATTTCTACCAACATTGATGCACTAATTCCATCATTTTATCAGTCCTCTCAAACCCGCTGCATAGAAAAGTGTGCCCTGTTTTCTTTTACCCGCCATCCTACAGAACTGCGTGAAGTTCTTATTGACTCGCCCTAGTATCGCCCTTGTTTTTTCTACCCAGCTATGCACCGCTTTACGCAACAAACATTTGTCAGCGTAAACACTAACAACCCACCATGGCAGGAGATTCGCGATTGACGCCGAAGTTGAATATGAAGTGAAATCGTGGTTTAGAAAACAGTGCACATATTTCTATCCAGTCGGTTTGGGACGTCTCATAAAACGATAGGATAAGTGCAACAATGTTGGTTATGTTGAGAAATAAAGGGACAGAGTATTAAAAACATAAACTGGTTTCAAGTTATTATCATATTTAGTTATATCGCTACAGCCATTTTTGACGCACTTATTGGCTTTAAAACAAACAGCAACCAATTAGTTATTTCAATGTCATTAACTGACATACAGGCTTGCAAGTATACAACACAACTATTTATTAATTAATTTAAAGCCTTCACAATGTACAAATAAATCATGCTTCGTTTTTTATTACTTAATCAATACCCTAAACCGTGTACAGAAAAATCATGAATCACATTTGAGGACACAGATTTAAACGATCAATGTTCAACCTAATCTCCTTCTCTACATGATGCTACAAGTTTCAGAATTGAGCAACGACAAGAAGAGATCAAAGCTGAGATGCTCCAACAAAGATTCACTTACCCAAAAGAATACTTAATGTGCCAAAAAGAAACTGAATGAGAAACAATAAATCAGTACCCATTCGAGTACAGTGTTGGCAAAACTACACGCCAACCAAAATCCACAATAAACAATGAAGCTATTGACAATGTTACAACCTGTGAATATATTGACTCCTTTATGAACACATATAGGGACTGCTTAACCGAACTCATACATGATATTGGTGAGGTTAAACTGTATTAATTGCATATGGCATTACGCCAGGAAACAAACTACAGTACACACTTGAGAGCATGCATCTTTTCCGTGAGAACATATCAGTGTAAGCCACTCCCCTTTTCACAATTACTTATGAAGAAAATCGCGGATGACCAACTTATATGTGGCATAAATATTTGTAGAACACCATGGACCAAGAAGAAGAAAGATACTGACATTTGGCTAGATCTGAAGATGGAAGTCAACTGGCCTATCAACAGTGTCATGTCTCAGAAACTCAGTGGCTGGCCAAGAACTGATGGTAGGCATAGGTGCTGACAGGAAAGACAGGCAGTTGAATACAAGACATGAAAGACACCAATGGCATGTAAATGCAAGGGAGATGACACATATCTAGAATCTGTTCGGCAGCCAGTGATGAGAGCGACCTTCTGCTACGGGTATGCTGCATAATTAGGACAGAGTTAGTAGTGGGCTTAATAAGCGACGATGATTCGCGTGATTCAGTCATATAACAAGACTACATGCAAACAGCCAACATAAATTCATATTTAGATACAGCGAAAACAGAATCAGAGCGATATCCCGCCAGAGACAGGTTAATGGAGTAGGAGAAGCAATGAACACCATCAGGTACGCAGAAACCCTATTCAGGCAGCTCTTCATGTACGGACGCTGGCAGTTATCACTATAACAGCAAAGATGACACGGAAAGAAGTCAAACCAATCTCTCTCTCTCTCTCTCTCTCTCTCTCTCTCTCTCTCTCTCTCTCTCACACACACACACACACACACACACACACACACACACACACACACACATTAAAGTATATAAACTTCCAAAGTGTGTAACCTCCAGGTTATTGGACATCAGACAGGTTCGCCATTGCATAAGTAATGCGGATGAATGTAGTCCTCATGAAGTATGCAAGTGCAGTTGTTATAGTAGTTCTCTTTCATTGTAAGGTTAAAAGTTTCGCCCGGTTGGTGGCACATCCCATTGTCATCCTTGCAAACTAAATTCAGAACAGTGGAAACAAACTACATTAAGAAATGCCTAATATTTGATTATATAAATCAGGCACATAGGCGTAACAGGAAATCCGTGTTGTAATCTCCTGCGAAACGGACATTTTGCCAATGAAATTAGGCTCTTAGACCTGCTAAATCTAAAATGGGTCCCAATATATTGTTTTGGAAAATATTTACGACTTCACACATGAGTGCAGACGATCTAAAATATAGGACTGTCGAGAGAAGTCTGTTGAAACATTCGTCTGTCTATCCCCACACACAATATGTGTGCGAATATACATGCATAATATTATTCACATATAACTTAGAAGTTTGCAACAATTTGGCTAAAATGCCGGAGCCAACGGAAATACTCGAGCCGGAACCCAAGGGAATGATCCAGCTGGATCCCTCCTGTGGAGCAACGCTGCCGATCTCATGGATATGTCAAGATGCCCCAAGCCGCGAAGGAGGCACACAGAATTCAACGCGGCAACAATGACGTGTACTGTCAGGGCATAGCTGGCCACCATTACAGAGGCGAAGACTGCGGTCAACTGCCGGGAAAAGAAACTGGCTTTCCCACGGTCAGTTACACTGCAGTGTCAACGTTTTTAGATGCGCCGGGTGCCTCACGTTCGCCACCGATGGTGGAATGGTTTCTGGGCAGTCACACGTAGCGATGTCAAGAAGGGAAACCTCTCGATGAACACGCACGATTGGAGAAAAACTTCAGGGAAACATGACCGAGACCGGCGTTACCGCTGAGAGTGTAAAGAAGGTAAATTGGCCGAAACATTCGGCGAGGGGTGCCGCTTCTGATGTTGATAATCCTTCAGTGGTGGCGGAAGTTTTACCACTGCTAATCATCGTGCAACATGTAACGAACAGTCTGGTTAGTTTAATTGGTCACATTTCTAATATAACTGACAGAGCGAACTAAACTACAGTCAGTGCCTTTTGTAATCAATTTGCTACTGTCTACATAGTGATATCGTGTCACAGAACTGAGAAACGTAGTGGTCGATAGTAATTGTGCGCCCTGAAACCTGAGATCAGCAGCAACAAATATTTGAGTGGTAGGAATAATGTTGATTAACAAGGCTTGTGTGTAATATGTAAAATGGATTGTGTGTTCCAAGAGAGAAGTTCCAATTCCAATTTTTCAAAACAAACATTCAAAATTCGGCCTCATTCAATCTGCTTCCTCAGCGTCGGTTATTGTTGAGGTCCGTGGTTTTTGTGGGTTCATTCACCCTAATTCTTGTCTTGTGCGCTCTTACGAGTACGTCCTATCTCGGACTCGTTATGCAGCGTTTGTGTCTGTGACGTCAGCAGAGGGATCGGTCGGCGGCTGTCCTTTGTGCACGTTTCCTCTTGTGGTTTTCTTTGTTGGCGCAGGCTCCTGGCTCGTCTGGCTTGATTGGTTGCGGTCCTTAAAAGGACTTTTTATTTGGTATTTTTGCCTTCTCAATTGCGTATTGCCTGTAGAAGCTTTTCGATGTGATATGCTTCCTTGCGTTTTCTTTCAGTCCGCTTCCCACGTTTGAGTTCCTGCTGTCTTTTGATTGCGTCCTCCGTGGTCAGCCATGGAGTGATTTCTCCGTCATCTATATAGTATTGCCATGGGTGTTCGTCATCCTCGCATTTTATATCTGGTACTGTGGCGGTAAGGCGGCGCATTTGTTTCCCGTTGAGTTTCATGTACTTCTTTTCTTTTTCTTCCATGCGCTTTCTGTATTCCTCGCACTTGAGTTCATATTTTCTCGTTATCATTAAGATAATCATTTACATTTTAGATAAGTAACAAAAGAACCCTTTTATACACCAAAAAGGCCACTGTGCATACGGTACTAGACCCATATTTGCATAGCTCAATCGACACTCACTCGGCGATGTCGTCATTATTATTCAGAACGGTGTTACTTTCCAAAAGATTTCTTTCTTCCCATTTTAGTTTGGGCCAATGAAGCCAATTTAAAAATTGAGTCATTCTGTGGGTTTGCACATATAATAGCCAGTCCAATATGCGAATGTCGAAGCCTTCTGTAAAGTACTTAAATGTAAACATTCAAACTTCGTTTATAATTTTAAAGAGAAAAATAATGTAAAGAAAATTTAATCTTTAAGAATATGAAAATTTTTAAACTGTAATTAAAGATAATGGTTTTTAAAGATACAATTATATATATATATATATATATATATATATATATATATATATATATATATATATATATATATATATATATATATATATATATATATATATATATATATATATATATATATATATAATTTATCTTTAAAAAAAAATACTAAAGCAGGCTATTGTGGAAACTTGTAGTAACACATACGCTGTATGTGTGTGTTGAATTTTCCCTGTATATTTGTGTAGCACTTTCCATGTGTATGTGTGTAGCACTTTCAATGTATATGTGACGAAACGACGCTTTATCTGTCTTTTGTCTACGGGATTCCGCACTATTTTGGCGCGTCATCGGGGACTTTCCCGGTTATAAATAAGACCGAGGGAAGTCGATGGGATTTTACGTCTAGATTGTTCTCGAAACACCGGGATTTGAGTGACCCGGGGTGCCGGGTGCTCCAACAAATTCCCGTGCAGAAAGATATGGAAATTCTAGTGCGTGGAATAAATGTTGTCCGAGAAGTTGACTTTCATCATGACGCACTCATTTCTCGTGCGCTTTGGTACGCACGTTGGGGAAATGAGGCATGAATAGTCATTCACTTTCTGTCTCTCAAGGTGAGCAGACGCATGGCACTGTTAGGCCAAATGTATAGCGTCTTCACCCCAACCAAGTTGCAGCTGACTTTTATCACATTACGGCAAGCTTGCCCATGAACAGTTCTGGTAGCTGACTGGAGTCTGGTTCACGCAATTCAGGTATTTACTTGGTTAATTAATTTAACTTTGTAATTGATCACAAAACGCAATCGTTCTAATCTCATTAAATATGCGGTTGTCTTTGCATCATTAAGGAGAAACCGATCGATAACGTAGTTGAGAAACTAGGGCGGATTCACAGGCGTGTGTCGCGTTTGTTGACAAGCGTGTGCAGTGGCATTACCTGCTTGAATTGCAGGCCTGCGATATTGGCTTATTGTGTTCTAATTAGTATTTACCATGTGTGGCAAATTGTTGGATATACTATGTGGCTGTTCTTTAATAATGCAATATTACTAGTGTATGATTGGAACCTCACTTATGTCAGTCAGTAGCTGAAGCTAGAAGAACTGTTGGATAGCCAGGTAAGTTGTTAGTTGGAGATTCAGACAGTGCTGTGCTTACTACTAAGTATAGAGAGCACGTAGTGCTTAGCCACAGGGAATGATGTAACTATTGTGTGTTAACGTAATAGTGAATTCATTTTGTGAGACTGGAATTCTGTGAGAAGGTAAGTTCTTCATTGGTGCTATATATATATATATATATATATATATATATATATATATATATATATATATATATATATATATATATATATATATATATATATATATATATATATATATATATATATATATATATGGCTGCCCACCAACTCTTCTGTCCATTGTGGAATCGTTCCACACAGGCATGAAGGGTATAATCAAGTTTGATGGCTCACCTTCAGAAGAATTTGAAATCATGAGTGGAGTTAAGCAAGGTTGTGTACTAGCCCCACCCTCTTTGGGATATACTTTTCACTTCTACTGAAATATGCCTTTCGTGATCAGGATGACGGTATATACATTCACTCACGCTCAGATGGTGGCCTCTATAATGCTTAGAGATTGAAGGCCAAGACCAAAATTAGCAGGGTACTAATCAGAGAGTTGCTTTTTGCGGATGATGCTGCGATTACGACCCACTCTGAGGAAGAATTACAACATCTACTATCTGCATTCTCCAATGCTTGTTCTGAATTTGGTTTAACAATTAACAAAAAGAAGACACAGATTATGTCATAAGGTGCACATGGTGGACCATCAATCTTTATTGACGACGCCGAAATGGAGATAGTAGACCATTTTACATATTTAGGGTCATGAGGTAAATAGCAAATTATCCCTCGATCAGGAAATCAACATCAGGATTGGCAAGGCAGCAACAACAATGAACATGTTAGCAAAAAGAGTCTGGGAGAACAGGAAGCTTACTGCCAAAACAAAAGTCCTCGTCTACCAAGCCTGTGTCCTTAGTACTCTTCTTTATGGCAGTGAAACCTGGACAACTTACTCACGCCAAGAGAAACGTTTAAACAGCTTTCATATGCGGTGTCTAGGAAGAATACTTGGTATTAAGTGGCAAGATCCTCCGAAGTCGGAGAGTGTCTGCCTGTACGGCGAGGAACCACCAGTCTACACACCAATAAGCCAGACATGGGACAACGGATACTCACGCAAAACTCAGGCCCTGTATGACATCACACTGATGTTGGACAACAGGATGCCTTCAGGACTTCGCGTTGGAGCTCAAGCCAACGAACACAAGCAAGCAAGTCGCAAGACAAAATCACAAATACTGAAGTATTGGAAAGGTCAGGTTGTGTGACGGTGTATTCCATGCTCAGTCTTTGTAGACTTAGATGGATAGGACACGTTAGGAGGGTGGATGCTGGTAGAATACCAAAGGACATCTTTTTTGGTGAATTAAAGACGGGTAGAAGATCTCAGGGTCGGCCTCTACTACAATACAAAGATGTGTGTAAGCGGGACATGATTGATACAGGCATTGATAATGTACATTGGGAGCACGTCGCCGCTGAACGTGTTGCATGGAGGGCAACTATCAGAAATGGAATAAAGACAAAGGAGAAAATGATTGCAGATAAAGCACACACAGAGCGTGAGAGACGTAAGATGGTGCAAAATGGTGGAAGTGACCATGTTTTCACATGCACCTACTGTGGGCAAACATTTGCAGCGAGAATTGGCCTTACCAGCCACACTCGCCACCGCCATGGATCGTAGTTAGTAAGCCTTTTTGAAGCACAATGTACCAAACTATCGTCTGTCAAGACGGAAAGGTGCCTATATATATATATATATATATATATATATATATATATATATATATATATATATATATATATATATATATATATATATATATTAGGTCATGTTATATGATACTTCTAGGAGCGATACCGAACGCCGAGTGGTTCGACGCGTGATAACAATGCGTTACCGTCGCGATGTAAACATGCGTTCTCAATTCTTGTCTTTACTGTCCTGTTCTTTCATGCTAACATAAGTGCGAGTCAGTGCTGATGTGATAGAAGTATGTAAGGACAAAAGGAGGTTGCATGAGGCACGGGGACATATGGGATATGGGGATTGAGAGCAAGTTATGAAAGTATAGGACTGGCAGACCAGGCCAGCCAGGAAGTTCGGCCAGGCCAAGGCTAATCCACTTGGAAGGTCAGAACTGGTGCAGAACCCTTGAAACATGTGGGGAACATGTTTTACCAAGAAGACTTCTTGACTCTAGGGAAGAGTCTAATAAGAAGAGGTTCGCTATAGGGTGGGCAGGATGTCCCACCAGCGAACTGGAGTGTGTAAATACATTATGTGATCATGTATTATTGCTATATCCCAAGTGATGGTACATTGATTGTTATGATGTTTAATATTGAATGTATAATGTAAGGAACGAGGTCCAGGGTCTCTTCACCTTAATGTTCAGGACTGTTAACTCTAGAACTAGGATAACTGATTACTATAACTAGTGACGTTAGCGACAACTGGTAGATGAATAGGGATAGGTGAGACGTACGATCAGACTCGTCATTCTGGTTACGTACTCTGTTTGACGGGCGGTTCTTGTGAGGCCATCTGACATTGACGGAAACCCATGCTTTACCACTCTCAATACAGAGATAATGCTCTAGTTAGTTGAATAACTAATTAGCATGACTGAAGGTTGAGTAGTCAGTGATAGGATGCATGTGGACCAATGTTTGGGCCAGAATACTCTCACCGATCGCTCTTCCTTTCAGGAGTTGCCTGTTGAGGAACCAGCCTACTACAATTGTTGTTTGCCTGAAACCAATTCGTGTACCATAGCGAAGGGTAGGACCACTTACTTACCTCGCCTGACTAAACCACACCATGCGAAAGCTTAAACCATCCTGATTGAATGTTTATCACCAAGTTGATTCCATTGCCCTGAAATTGCACATGTGGGACGTGATGGTTTGTTTCTTTTTCTGAGTTTGAAGATGCTCTATTTCAGCAAGGAGATGTTCAGCAACCTGAGCAATCACGCTTCAGTATAAGAGACATTAGTCTGTATACGGAATGATGTGGCTAGGTTTACCCAGTGAAGTATCAAGTTGGGGTACTCTCAGCTCTGGAGCTCATCAAGTCCAAGTCTCTTGTGGTTCCGCCTAAACGTCGGAAACTTGAAGCAAAGATTGACACATAGCCATGATGAGACCTACACCAGCTTACGTATTGTTACATTTGAAAGTGTTATCAGGTATAGCGGACAACTAATTATTGTCCAACTGAACATTGTTGCCACAAACAGTGTGAAATAGGTGCTTGATCCAAATGGGGTCATTATAGAGTTTATGAACTGGGAAGTGGTTTTCCCCATAGGACTCTAGTGAATTATCAGCAGAACTCTACTATTACCCAACCAGGGGTACCTGCTACTACTTAGGGACCATTAGATTGGTCATTGGCTACAGACATTTATAGAAGTCGAGAGTAACTGGGGTCAACTCCAGGAGGAGGGTCTCCCAGCCAGGCTGTCTACAGAGAACTGTGTAGTGACTTTAACAGTGACTCAGTAGGAAGTGATAGAAGTGCAGTTCGTCCAGTGATTGTGGTCAAGTGGTTAAATCTTCTTGTTGTCGATCCAAGCTCTGGGGACGGAGTGGTCTCCAAGGTTCTAGTCATCTCACTGGAAGGAAGCCGGGTTAGTGGCGGACCGACTGGACGGGACATCTGCATCAAATCTACTTCTCAGCCTAATGATGATTGGAGCCATATCTCTGATTCTGTTTCTACTCTATCCTCTACTTGTGTAAATAGATTATTCTATCAGGGTGTTCAATTCAGTTCTATATTCTCAAGGGTAGAATAAACTTTGTGTATGTTGACTTACTCTTTCTACAATTATTGAGTGTGGTCTCGGACGATGCCTCATTGTTCATTGTCCCAAGGGAGTAGGTAGATAGTGTGGGTCTAGAATCTGGAGGGGCTTGTAGACTTACTTAACTAATCCGAGGTCAACGGTAGAGAAAACAGTGTATCTACCTGTCCAGCCCCTGGGGTTAGAATACACGGGAGTGCTAGAGACACCTCGGGTGGGGTTAACTCTCAGTACCCGAGGCGATCTTGTCACAGTGTAGCACAATCGCTGTATTTATGTGTAGCATTTTCCCTGTATATGTGCAGCACTTTCATTGTAAGTATGTGAAGCACTTTCAGTGATAATGCTGGTAGCACTTTCAATATATATGGCTGTAGTAATTTCAATGAATATGAGTGTAGCACTTTCAATGTATATGTGTGTGACACTTTCATTGTATATTTATGTAGCACTTTCAATGTGCATGAGTGAAACACTTCCATGTATATGCGTGTAGCACTTTCAAATGTATATATTTATAGCACTTTTAATTTATATGTGTGTAGCACTTTCCTTGTATATGTGTATAGCATTATCAATGCATATGCGTATATTACTAGCACTGTATATGTGTGTAGCACTTTCAATGTATATTGCTCTGTTGTACGCGTCCTCAAGATCTATCGCTGCAGCAAAGGTTTCAATGCCTGAGTGGAAACCTTCATAGACGTCATGGGGAAAAAAAAACTGCTGCATTGGTCCAGGTTTCTGTTTTTGGACGGTACCATCCCAGGGTAGGTGGGGAAAAAACCTTGCCTCTCTTGCTGCCTCTCATTGGATTTCTTAATGCTTCAACTTCTTGAACTCAAGATAAGTCCCTTCCTCCTTAGTAAGCCTTGCATTACAATGAGCACATAGACCAGATGATAACAATGGCCAAGCGGGGTTTGACCTCGATGTGGGTGATGGCGGCAGCAAACTGTCTAAAAACATCTATGTCTTCTATATGAGGGGCTGGTCATGTCTGTTTTTGAGTGTGCGATGGCGATCTTGACTCTCAGCCGTAAGCAGACAGAAAGGATGAAAAAGATACAGAACGAAGCTAAGCGCATTATTCTTGGATGTACAAGAGATACAGCATGCAGGGCGATGCGCTACCTTCGTGATTTTCCAACCTTTAAAGACAGAATATAAATTGGCAGAGCACCTTCCTACCTCAGAGTTGACGCAAACACACAACATCCACTGCATAGTGAAATTATGAAGGTGAACGGCAGCAGGTTAAAAAGAGGACGTCATGGATGGGTCAAGCCGAAGACATTCTTCAACAGGTGTGTTCACTTGAGGACTTAGAACCTGGCGAGGAGTGGGTACAAGTGCCACCATAATTCTGTACGTCTATTTCTGTTTACATCCACCTAGACAGAAAATGCAGACAAGAAAATCCGGCTGTGGTGGAGGCGGAAGTACAAGCGTTGATTTTCGAGAATACGTTAGTCGGTGATGCTGTCATTTACACAGATGGATCGGTCGTCCGACATGTGAAAAGCTCATGGGCCTTTACGGCTTAGGCCGGAGGGAGAATTGCGAAGGAGGACTCTGGTGCTTTTGTTGAGATCACAAGTAGCCTGACTATGGAAGATATGGCAGTAAGTAAAGCAATAACATGGCTCGAGGTACAGACATTCAATAGGGCATGTTTCCTTAGCGACTCAATAAGCATGCTCAAGAGGATAGAGATGGGGTGGATCTGAAGTGAATTGTTGCTGTCTCTGGAGCGGTCTCGGCTGGCAAACATTAGTTTCATCTTCGTGCCAGAGCATGCAGAAGTACAAGGAAATGAGCGGCTGACAAGCTCGCAGGTGAGGCTACTGTGGCGGGCGGACACGCCATGGACCAGGCTGACATTCTGAATAAACTACGAGAATTAAGACTTTTGCGAGAACCAAATGATGACTGAATCTACAACCATGGTCAGACTGTAAGAAAAGCAAATTAAAGAGGTGTGGCCAAGCAAGAACACTACGCGAGAAGCCAAAAGAGACTGATAAACCAACACAGAACTGGTGTCGTTAGCCGCTACACGCTTCGGGATTTGCCGAGGAGAGGATCCGAGCACCTGTGGACTGAATGGTTCGATGTGCAATGAGGATGATCTGTCGACTAACTAACTAACTAACTAACTACCTAACTAACTAACTAACTAACTAACTAACTAACTAACTAACTAACTAACTAATTAACTAACTAAATAACTAACTAACTAACTAACTATTAACTAACTAACTAGCTAACTTTCAATGTATATGTGTATGCAACTTTTAGTGTATATGTGTGTAGCACTTTCCCTGTATATATGTGTAGCACTTTCAATGTATATGAGTGTAGGACTTTCATTGTACATGTGGTTTGGTCTTTCCCTGTATATGTGTGTTTAACTGTCCCTTAATATGTGTGTAGCACGTTTGGGGGTCGTCGCTGGAGCTATGGAGTTTGTGCTTTGTGCGACGATTTTGACAGCCCGCGCTGCGGAAAGAGACCCAGCCATATGGGGATACACCCCCGGTGTAATAAAGTTAACCCTGTTGAAGTTTAAGCGACTTTTTTAGCGTTCAGACTGGCTGGGACTGGCAAGCTTTGGTCAAGTTTCCCCTCATGTTGTCGGCATGCATGGTCAACTGAGCCCAGCCCGTTTCCCCCACAGACAGTAAGATAAACATGATACATTCCTGTTCTCGTTACACGTCAGATACACGTGAGAACTACCTGTTCTCGTTACAAGTTAGATACACGTGATACTTACGCGTTTTCGTTACAATTAACTTGTATTCGTTTATATAGCTCCTTTCAAACTTCGTACAATTAAGGGTTTTACATTCGTGCTCCACGGGTTTTCCCAGGGCAATGCATGTGTTATTGTGTTCACACTCTGCAACATGATAATCGTTTGGTGTCAATTCGTTGCTGTCAGATATAATAAAGGGCAGTACGTGTCCCAGTCCAGCTTCTGTCTGTCTTGTCTCATAAAAGTACAAGATAGTATCATTCATTCTTTCCATTTCCTTCTTAACATGTTCCGGGGTTGTTGTTGTTGTTGTTGTTTTTTTTATCAGAGAGCGATGCAGTGGTGTTTAGAGTAGGCTCAGTTAGTCAGTTAGTTAGTTAGTTAGTTAGTTAGTTAGTTAGTTAGTTAGTTAGTTAGTTAGTAGACAGATCATCGTCATTGCTTATCGAAACATTGAGTCCATAAGTGCTCGTATCCCCTCCTCAGTAAATCCCGCAGCGTGTAGCGGCTAACGACACCAGTTCTTCTTTGGATTCCTGTATAGTTTTTTTTATTTGGCCACACCTCTTTTAACGTGCTGTTCTCGAAGTCTGATGGTTGTAGATTCACAGTCATCATTTGGTTCTCGCAAACATCTTACTTCTTGTAGAGCATTCAATATACCAACCTAGTCCATGCTGCTTCCGCCACCCCCCCCCCCCCCCCCAACCCCACAGTAGTCTTACCTGCAAGTCTGACAGACTGCTAATTTCTTTTGTACACTCGCATGCCCTGGCATGAAAATGAAACTCTTCTTTGCCAGGCGTGACCGCCCCAGAAACACCAACCACTGTCTTCGGATTAAACCCATTTCTATCCTCCTGAGCACTACTCATTGAGTCACTAAAGAGACATACCAGAGTGCCGATCTGGGTCTCGATCTGTGTTATTGCTTTACTTACTACCATGACTTCCATAGTCATACTACTTGTGGACAAGGCAAAAGCGCCAGAATCGCCCTTCATAATTCTTCCTCCAACCTGAGACGTAAAAACCCACGAGCTTCTCATGCGTCGAACGAACGACCCATTTGTATAAAGACATCATCACCCTGCTTATGACAGCATAACGAATTTTCGAAGATAAAGCCTGTACTCCTCGCCTCGTCAGCAACTGGATTTTCTTGTCTACATTTTCTGTCTAGTTGGGTGCAACACAACTATGCTTGCACTTGTACCCACTCCTCACCGGGTTCTAAGTCCTTATAGTGTGTGTTTGCGTTAACTCTGAGGTAGACACGTGCTCGGTAAATTTGTATTCTGACCCCATGATTGAAATGTTAAGAAGGTAGCGCATAGCCTTGCATCTTATATCTCAGTGTACACCCAGATACAATGCTCATAGCTTCGTTCTGTATCATTTCCGCCCTTTCCATCTGCTTATGGCTGAGAGTCAGGATCGCCACCGCATAGTCCTGTATACCGGTCACACTGAATGACGATTGGTCTATACGAATATGGGTATAGCACATTATGCGTGCCAGGATGTAGGCTGAGTAGTAAGCCAAGTGTGTGGAATTCGCAGCGAGCTCAAGTGGCAAAGCTGTCAAGGAAGCAAGAGATGCTTTTGCTATGACAACAAGTGCCGGCGAGCAAGGGAAAGAGCGAGCCGATCGGTTGGCGATCATGACGATAGATTGAGGCGAGAAGAGCAATGGATGGGCCTGGCATTATAAGCTCTATAAGAGATGCCGGATGCACAGTTGAAATTCACTTTTCAATTGAACACATCTGAGAATATGCTTTCTTGTCGAGAATGAGGGAGATGAAAGTGAAGATGGGAGCCGCCAGGCAGGAACATTTTGTCAAGAACACACTACACTTGATTGATCCAAAACAGAACTGGTATGATCAGTTAACATACGCTGGTGGCGATGTTCAAGAGAAGATCAAAGCACCCTTGAACCAGTCTGAGATGCGATGATGATGACCCTCACCTGCCACTAATCACTATCTAATTGACCAACTTGCATGAGTGTTCTCACAGTCCTTCCAACAAATGCATTATTTCTTGATTTGCTTGTAGTCTTAGGATGTTGTTCTGGTTACATATATAACACATGCTATTCTCTGCCGGCTGAGGGAGTTTGCGTGCAGGATTGATATGCAAGGCATCTGTAGAGAAGGTAGCTTGCTATTGCTTTTAAGGAAGTTAAATGTAGCATGACACAAGCAAATATTCTCTGACATATGTTGTGTCATTCGAGGTGAGGAACAATAGTTTGTAATAGCTACAATGAATAAACTCTAATGTACAGGAGCCAGTTATGGACATTTAACCGCTAGTCAAACTGGAGCGCTTTCAGAATGAAGATACGCGAGTGATTCCCGGGGTGCACAAGGGGCACATCGGTAGTGTGTATGCAATACATCGTAGCTTTATCAACGGACAAGCTCAAGATGCTACAGGTTAAGTATTAAGAGAGCCTAGTGGTGACTAGAGGTTTTACAGAGGTGCTACAGGTTAAGTAGAGCCTAGTGGTGACTAAAGGTTTCGAAATGCGTTAACAGTCGTAAAAACAGTTCCAAATGCAGACTGTTACAGTGATCACAGATTAATTACAGGCACATTGAGGGTAAAGTTAAAGAAAGTCAAGTATACAGCAGGAAACCCTAAATATGACTTGTGCAAATTGAAAACTGACAAAGAAATACAAATTTTAACATAGAAGTAAAGAACAAATTTGATATATTGTCTGATCTAGAGATCATGTTTCAAGATGTAGATGATCAATGGGAAACGATGAAGAATTCAATCAGTTGCGCAGCAGAAAAAACTATTCCAAAAGTAAAGAAAGTGGGCCGTAAGACATGGATGACTGAAGAAATGTTACAACTAATGGAAACATGTAGACAGAACAAAAATAATCCTGCCAAATATGAAGAAATTCACAAAAAAGTGAGAACCTTATGTAAGAAGGCAACAGAAACATGGCTTGAGAAAAATTGCAGAGAAATTGAAAAACAACACAACAGTAACAATGCAAAACTAATGCACAAAAGAATTCAGGAGCTTACTAATCAAAGAACACGTACATCAGCAGGCTGCCTAAAGACAAAAGATGGAAGAGTCATAATAGAAAAAGATCAGATCTTACATGAATGGTCAGATTATGTGAAAAACCTTTATGACGATAACAGAGACGAACAGTATGATGTCCAAAATAATAATGAAGGACCAGCAATTAAGATGGAGGTTCAGAATGCGCTTAACCATATGAAATCTGGCAAGACAGCGTCACAACAGAAATGATTAATGCTTTAGAAGAATATGGAATAGATAAAGTTACCAGTCTGCTTAATACAATATATGATACTGGAAATATACCTCAGGAGTTATGTAATTCTGTATTTATTGCAATCCCAAAGAAATCAGGAGCCTTGGAATGTGATCAACATCGAACAATTAGTATAATGAGTCACATCACGAAGATTTTGCTAAGAATTATCATGCAAAGAGTTAGGAGGAAAATACAACCTGAAATAGGAGAAGAACAATGTGGGTTTGTGGAAGGCAAGGGTACAGTAAATGCTGTGTATATACTGAGAAACATAATCGAACGTTCTATAGAAGTAAACAAAGATCTACACCTTTGCTTTATTGACTACACAAAGGCTTTTGATAAAGTGAGACATGTCAACATGATAAGGATGCTTGAAGATCTACAAATTGATGGAAAAGATCTTAGACTTGTAAAAAACATATATTGGAAACAACAAGCTGCCATAAGAGTTGATAATGAAGTAAGCCAATATCAGCCTATTAAAAGGGGTGTGAGACAGGGATGTGTAATGTCTCCAGATCTGTTTTCCCTGTACAGTGAAAGTATTTTCAGAAATATTGAAGATATGGAAGGAATCAACATTGGGGGACGATGCATCAATAACATTAGATATGCAGATGATACAGTCTTGATTGCAGACAATGAACAGGACCTGCAAAATTTAGTAGATGCGATTGTTACACACAGTGAACAACTAGGGTTAGAATTAAATTGTAAAAAGACACAGATTATGGTCGTCACTAGGAAGGACGAAATACCACAATGTAATATACAAGTAAATGGGAATATTCTTCAACAAGTGAGCAGGTACAATTATCTCGGAACAGTAATAACATCTGATGGGAGATGCCTTGAAGAGATTAGAACAAGAATCGCCATGGCAAAAGTAGCCTTTAGCAAGATGAAAAACATATTGACCAATAAAAAGATGTCAATTGAAACGAGAAAAAGAGTGTTGAGATGCTACATTGAACCTGTACATTTATATGGATGTGAAGCGTGGACAATGAGCAGTCTGGCTGAAAAACAACTGATGGCTGTAGAGATGTGGTTTCTGAGGAAAATGCAAAGAATACCATGGTCAGCCAGAAAGACCAATGAACAAGTCCTTCAAGAAACAAATGAAGATCGTAAATTGATTAGAGAAATTAGACGTAGACAGTCAACATTTTTGGGGCATGTTATGAGAAGAAATGGATTGGAGAATTTGGTGACAACTGGTAAGATCGAGGGGAACAGACCAAGGGGAAGACCTAGAAGCAAGTACCTGGATGGCTTGGCCTTGTGGCATGGTCGAGACAGAAATACGGAGCTGATCCACGACTCTGGTGATCGAGTGAGATGGCAGAACATGACCGCCCACGCTTACCGGCATGGCACATGATGGATGATGGATGGAGTGGTGACTGCCGACGAAGAACACCTCTTGAATGAAGCCATAGACACAGATAAGTGCCACAGCCTCATTAGAGAGAAATCATGGATGACCTGGACATATGTCTCAATCAGAATAATGTGTACACTTTAGAACATTGTGAGGGAAGAGGAGTGGAACAGAATGCCAGATAAAATGTCAGACCTGTGCAGGGTCACAATCACATTGGACCGGGACTGCAGAGATTTACCAGCAGAGAGCACTGTACGGGAGCTGCAGTCTTTGATCCACGACAATCTGTGCACAGGCCATGTAATAATCTACACTTATGGCTCTTTCCTAGGAGGTAAAAGAAATGCCAGGGAGTTCATGGCAAAAGTGTATGGCCCTTGTTTTGTACAGGGTTATATGATATTTGATACCACGATATCTAGTCTGAGAAACAGACAGTGCAGCTTCCCGCTGGCTGTAGGGCAAACAGCACACACATTGTGGGGACACACAAAGCATAACGAAAAAGGTGAAGGCAGGCTTGATTCGTGCATAGTGACATGCTTCTGTTTGTAAAGTTTCACAGAAGAGAGGGAAAAGACAGACAGACAGACAGACAGACAGTCAGACAGACAGACAGACAGACAGACAGACAGACAGACAGACAGACAGACAGACAGACAGACTTTATTTTCACAGACAGACAGACAGACAGAACGAACGAACGAACGAACGAACTTTATTTTAAAAGGGTAACAAATTGTGCGCCCAGGCCCGTCTTACATTCGGCCCTTTCGAACACTCATCTTTCATTCATCATATGTGCATGTTACATTTACATAGAGGACAAAAACATTGTGAAATGGATTTTGTAGGCATAAACAATGCATATTACGCGTGGTACATTCACATGGGAAAAGAAAAACATTGTCAAATGAAAGTTGTAATCATAAACAGTGCATATTGCAATGTTGTGAGACACATCCCCTATCCACCCTCACATCCCGCAACCACCCACACATCCCTCAGCCACCCACACATCCCCCACCCACCATACCCCCACCCACCCACACATACCTCCACACACTTACACAGACTCAGGCAAACATACATGCTGCCACCCACCACTGATCCCCCACCCACACACATTTCCCCACCCACACATACACCCCACACCCATCATATAATCGACACGCACACACCCACCCACATATTCTCCACCACCCACCCACACACCTGCAAACACCCAGCAAAACACACATCACAAAACCACACACACATACCCCCGTCAACCCACACATCCCGCACCTATCCACATATACTTCCCGCACCCTCACAATTTTCGACACCCACCCACACGCACATCAGCCAACTTACACCCACTCACCCACCCAATATCCGCCATCACTCAACTACACATTCCCCACCTATACACACATCCCCACCCACAAACACATCTCCCCACATGCCCACACATATCCCCCACCCATAAACACCCTAAAACACACACCTACCACTCACACACACCCCACCACCCACATATATCCCATCCACACATATCCGCCGCTCACATACATCTTCCCACAAACACATACATCCCCCAACCATGCATTCATCTCTCACACACATCGACCTACTCACGTACTCATCCGTCAAAACACTCACACCCACACATCAAACACCCGCCCATCAATAGATAGATAGATAGATAGATAGATAGATAGATAGATAGATAGATAGATAGATAGATAGATAGATAGATAGATAGATAGATAGATAGATAGATAGATAGATAGATAGATAGATAGATAGATAGATAGATAGATAGATAGATAGATAGATAGATAGATAGATAGATAGATAGATAGATAGATAGATAGATAGAACGAACGAACAAACTTTATTTTCAAAGGGTTAAGAATTGGGCACGCAGGCCCGTCTAACATTCTGCCCTTCTATCACTCTCTTTCATACATTATTTCATTCACACATCATGCAAGGCTAACAAAGAACAGTAACAATATAAAAGATATGCATTATAAAGGCATGGGCAAAATGCAAACATCAAAACTACACGACACAGTAATATTAGATAATGGTCTGACACTTGTTATTAGCCATGTGGAATATACTGGCCTACAAAAAGGTGATTGGCTGTTATACTAGGGTTTTGTTATTATTATTATTATCTCAATTATTAAGGGGGAAGGTAATCCGTATTGAGATAGTGTTCGAATAATTTGCGATTATATGAATAGGGATTGGTGATGTCTTTGATTTCTTGTGGAAGATTGTTCCACAGCTGAGATGCAGAGTACGTTAAGCTTGTTTTGTATAAGTCAATCCTAGGCTTCGGAATGTGTAGTATATTTAAACGTTTACTGTGTCTAGCATTATATTTAAACAAAGGCCAAAGGTAATTTGGGGCATTCCGATGCAGGATTTTGTGAATTAGTTTAGCTTTATTGAAAAGCAGGCGTTTGCGGAATGGTAGTAACTGAAGGCGTTTATACAGGCTAGGATTGTCAGATAAATGTTTGCTATAAATTAGACTCATGGCCCGTTTCTGGAGTGAGTAAAGTCGCTTGGTGTTTGAATTAGAACAACCGTCCCAGATTGTAGAGCAGTAGTCAAAGTGTGTCTGTATATGAGAAGTATAGAATAGTTTCCTTGTGTCCTCATCAAGGAAGTTTTTAATCTTGGCGAGTTGATAGACTTTTTTCGCTGTTTGTTTAATGAGCGCTTGAACATGGGAATTAAAGGTTAGGTTTCTATCAATGATTAGGCCTAATGTTTTGTGCTCAATTACACTTTCTACTGGCATGTTATCGATGTGAAGTTGAAGTGATGTGTGTGGGCTTAGAGTTTGAAGTCTTTGTCTGGTTGTTAATAACATTGCTTTTGTTTTAGTGATGTTAATTTGCATACGGTTTGAATAGCTCCGCTTAACTACATTATTTAATTCTTGTTGTAAAGACGACTCCAGTAAAATACAGTTTTCAGCGTTTGTGTACACCGTACAGTCATCTGCAAATAGATCGCAGGACGACGAAAGATGCAAAGGTAGATCGTTAATATATATGGCAAATAATAGAGGGCCAAGAATAGAGCCTTGCGGTACTCCAATATTGAAGGTAGTGGTTTGAGACAGAGATTTATTGTGTGATACTACTTGCTTTCTGTTTGATAGAAAAGATGATATTAGAGTGACTACATTAAGGCCAATTTTCATTGTCTCGAGTTTTTTAATTAAAATAACATGGTCTATCATATCAAATGCTTTCTTGAAATCAATAAACACAGATCCACATAGACTGTTGTTGTTTATATTCTGGTGCCAATTTTCTATCATGTTTGTTAGGGCCGTATGGCAAGAATATTTTGGTCGAAATCCTGATTGGCTGTCAACAATAAGCTTGTTGCGAACTAGATACTGTAATGTTACTTTATGGATGTGTTTTTCTAGTGGCTTAGATAGTGATGATAGTAAGGAAATGGGTCTGTAATTGTTCGGGAGACCATTGTCCAATGAACCAGATTTAAGAAGAGGGTACACTTTAGCGATTTTGAGAGCTGATGGAAAGTGGCCTTTGGTTAGACACTGATTATATACATAGGTTAGTGATGTACAAATCACTGGCGCAGCACAACGGAGAATCCGGTTGCTGATTCCATCTAACCCAGATGAGGTTGTGTTTTTTAGGTTACTGAGGTAAGTGAATACTTCAGTGATTGTCATTAGCGGTATGTCGGAAAGAATATCGCGGGAGCATCTATTCTCGCAAAACGATGACAATAAAGATAAGTTGCAAGGAGAATTAGGTATTGAAGCCTTCAACTGGTCTATGTCAGTTTGAAAAAAATTACTGAATTGGTCGCATGTAATATGATTTGATGGTAAAGAATTTCGGAAGTTATACTTGTTTGTCAAGGTGTTAATTGCCTTCCATATATCCTTACTATTTGTTTTATCCATTACTAAGTTCTTAAAGTAATTTTTCTTTTCCCGTCGTATGCTATATTGAACTTTGTTTCTAAGAGTACGGTATGCACTGAGATCCCGCTTTTTATGTGCTTTATCTCTGTCTCTCATAATTTCAAGTATTTCCTGGGTGATCCAAGGTGGCTTGACGTGGTGTTTTACTCGAACTTCCTTGACTGGCACATGTCTATCAAAAACATCAATAAAGGTTTTCATCCAGAATTCCAGAGCATCATCCGGGTCAGGAAGCTGATAAACATTGTCTAGAGGTGAACTGAGCAAGTCCTGTAAAAATGCGTTTTGGTTGAAATTTTTGTAACTTCTATATTTTACACTTATGTGTTTATGTTTAGGAGTTTTAATTCCTTTTTTAGACCACGTGCAGCATATTGGGTAGTGATCGCTCATTGCACAATTTGGTACGGTGCATTCTATGATGTTGTCTGAGCAAGTTACATAAATGTGATCTATGACTGTTGAAGATGACTTTGTTACTCTAGTAGCTTGTTGTACTATTTGTTGGAAATTGTATGATGCAATTATATTTCCCCATATTATGTTGGATTTGTTGGTGTCAATGTTAAAGTCTCCGAGTAGTATAATTTCCTTCCCAGAAGCGAAAACCACATCCATCATGGTAGTGAAGTTTTCGTACCAGACGTGTCCAGCACTGGGATTTCTATAAAGGTAGCCAATTATCAGGGGTGTGCGGTTTTGAAGTTTTAGCTCTAGCCAGATACATTCTATTTCGCAAGTTTCAAAGTCTAGCCTACGGTGAGCATTTAGTAAATTAGAAACATAGGTTATTATGCCTGTCTCTTGTTTCCTACAGGGATCCCTTCTAAAAACTTTGTACCCTTTAATAGAGATGTCCTCATCTGAAATTGTATCATTAAGCCTACTTTCACTAAGGCCGAATAAATGAAAATTTTGATTAAGAATAGAAGATAACTCTGGTAGCTTGTTAAATAAGCTGCAAATGTTTAAGTGTCCAAGGCGTATTCCTGACTTATTGAGCCAGTGTTGCCACTTCTCAGACATTTCATCCATGAAGAAAGTGTAAATTCGTCAAAGTTAAGCTAAAATACAAGATCATAAAAAAAAATCACAATTACATTAACTTACAAAATATCAGTAATACAAATCAATAAGTAAATGACAATATTATAACGATATAACTAATTAGACCAACGAATATAATGCAAACAAGGAACAAAACGAATTAAAGAACATACAACAAATAATTAACTTGAAAAAAAACTACTTCACAAGCTAAGTACCAACTGTTATCCAAAAGAATCAATAAATGACTATACAAGTCAATGTCTCTGTTTAAAGCGGGGAGTGAAGACCCCCTCACTCAGGGTATTAAGGCGATAAAAAGTATTATAAAAGATATCTAAGTGTCAATCTCTGTGACTTCAATACGAGTCAATGTTTACAGCCGCGTACAATCTAATACGTTGCTATATAAATCAATAACCAAATATGCGCATAAACTTTATAGGAGAGGCCCTTTCTTGTACCGAGATCCGGTGTTGCTTTGTGCTGAATTGCTAGTAAATACCAGGCTGTGTTGGTCCTTGGTACAGCGACATCATAAATGCCTGCCGAAGTGAAGTTGGGCTAAACCGTGTGAGGTATAACAACTCTGGGTTACAATGGAGTGGATACTGTTGATTTCTCACGGGTGTGTAACGACTTCCAACTACAGGCTCTGATTCGTGGCTAACAGGAGGCTGTGGTGGCACGTTGTTGTTACTACTGGATTGATCCTTGCTGTGGAGAAGAGGGAACGTATCTTCATAATTATCACCCTCCTGCGTGAAAGAGGGCGTATTGTACGGATTTGGTGTGATGGAAATGTTCCGTCTGGCTTGGATATCAGGTGCCGTGGTTATGAGTGGTCTGCTCTCTTCTGGTTTATTGGTACTTGATGTGGCGGCAGTATGTCGTCTGGCTTGAGTTTGAGGTGGTGTAGCTAAAAGTGTCCTACGCGATCCAGTATTGGATGTAGGTTGTGTACGTTCAGGGTACTTAAGATTTTTGGCGAGCAAGCTGGTGCCCAATGTAGACAAATGTACTTGATCTTTATAAAGTCGCTTTTTAGGTGCTCCTGACTGTGAAGTAAACACCGGTGTGTTGTTGATGAACTGTATGTTGTTGTGAGAGCAAAACTTCTGCAATATGTTGTTATTTATGTCAGCTAGACGACGCTGGAATCCATAACTCGGTGATATGATGGAGGAGAAGAAGATGGACGAGTTAGGAAAAGTGTGACGTAATCCGTTCAAGAGCGCCAGCAGTTGAGATGTTGTGATTTGCTGGTTGTTCATGGTGTCATTGATACCAATATGGACGCTTGCCCTTTTTACGTTAAGATTTACAGCCAACCTCCTAATCTTGTCTGTTAGCCGGTCAACACCAGCCCCAGGCAAGTGGAATTATGGAAACAATGTCTTTGTCTGTAGTAGCCATCCGGTCGCTATAAGACCTTTCATTAGAGAGTCGCCTATTATAATGTGTGTACAGTCGGGTCGTGCTGTCTGCACATGTTGGTTGTCAGTACGCCTTGCTCGTTGTTTCTCCCATTTAGCAGCAGTCTGTACGTCTCCATGTGACTCTCCCTGTGTTTCCTGGAGGCGTGTGTTGTCTGTTGGCAGTGCACTATAGCACTGTACGTTTTCTGACGAATTTTCTTGAAGCACTTCGAATCTGTTGCTTATCTTTACACCAATGGGATAGACTGCTTGTAGCGTTTTATCTTCCTCTGCACGTTGAGGTTTTTCCGCGTCTTGTTTTTGGTGAAACTGGGCTTCAAGATTCTCCGAATTTGATACAGCTGCTTGGGAGTTACACGCTTGTTCAGTTGAGTTGGTGGAGGACTCGTGCTGTAAAGTTTCTATTGTTTTTCTTAGCAACAGATTTTCCTCTCTCAGGAGCGTGATTTCTTCTTTGAGAGCAGTGTAGTCACTGCTGGTCTTGCTGTTAGCTGCAATGTTCGCTGTAACAGTAGCAGTGAGCGCCTTTAAGGATTGCTCTATTACCTCAATGCGCCTATGACAATCGCACGATTGTCCATTGATAGTTGGCGTGTTATCTAAGGCTGGTATTTCTTCTGCTACACTTACGTTGGTCTCCACGTTGTTTTGGAGGTGCTCCATTGGATATTCAATGGCCAAGAGTACTGATGGGGTAGGTGACCTCGTGTTGATGGTATTGTCCTGTTCATTCATTGTATGTGTTAGTTGAGAAACATTGTCTGCTGTGATGTCCACAGCTGTAGTTGTGGGCTGTGTAGATTCTGAGTCCTCACTCGAGACGAGCATGTTGATGATATCTTGTGTCTTTGATATGTCTCTACTCGTGAATGTAAGTATTGAGTTCTCCAGCTCGACAAAGTCTAATTTTAGCCAAGATTTAATGTTTTCAACGCTGCCCTGAGCTAGTAACTTGTTCTTCGAGTGATATAAATGTATTGTAAGGACTGGCGTCGTAATCAGATCTTCCACGTAGGCCCCGCTTCTATCTTGTCTGTGTTGGATTCGTTCAGGCTTGTAATAATTGATGAGGCACGTTCGAAATGCCTCATAATGGAGTGTATTGTTAAAGGATACTGTAACACATTGGCCGGAGTTGGTGTGTTGGACGACTCGGCCGACTGGATTCGCACACCTGGCTAGCTTGGTCTTCACCGCCTTCTCTTTGTTTAGTGTGTATGGTTTATTCACGGCCGATCGTAAACCGGATCTTGTTTTAACACCAGTCACTTCCAGAGAGGCCTCTCCTATAGATGAAATTACTGCATCATGTTATCAAACCCGTTTGAAGAATGTTGCGAACTCATCGTAGTCTAGACGCGCCGCGGGCCACTTGAAGTCATGTGTTGCGGTTCGTTTGTTTTGACAATTGAGACAACAACACAGGCTGATCAGGAACTTGCGATATTGTGTGCTGGCGACTTACCACGCGCTAGTCAAGCATGGTTTACACACGTTGTCGCTAATCGACAATTGGTAATTTCGAAATTGAATGACCTTACCGTCCATTTATCAAAGGAATCCTCATTTCACTACACCACAGTCACATAAACTTAAGATATTAATTCGTATTAGATCCAGTTTCAGAACTAACACAATGATATACACAGCATCTCGATTGAAATAGGCAAAACTTGATAAATTCTATAAAAACTAGGAGAGCTTAGATAGATAGATAGATAGATAGATAGATAGATAGATAGATAGATAGATAGATAGATAGATAGAGAGAGATAGATAGATAGATAGATAGATAGATAGATAGATAGATAGATAGATAGATAGATAGATAGATAGATAGATAGATAGATAGATAGATAGATAGATAGATAGATAGATAGATAGATAGATAGATAGATAGATAGATAGATAGATAGATAGATAGATAGATAGATAGATAGATAGATAGATAGATAGATAGATAGATAGATAGATAGATAGATAGATAGATAGATAGATAGATAGATAGATAGATAGATAGATAGATAGATAGATAGATAGATAGATAGATAGATAGATAGATAGATAGATGTAGGGAGAGAGAACAAACGCACATTATGTTTAAATAGTTATTAATTGGGCATGCATGATATTCTGATATTCTGCCCTTCTTAATTAAAGTAAGAAGAACAAAGAGGAAGGAACGAACGAATGAACGAACGAACGGACGAAAATTTTTATTTTCAAATGGTTTAGAATTGGGCACGCAGGCCCGTCTGACATTCTTCCCTTCTTTTCTATTTCCTCTCATACATTCTTTCATTCAACATCTCTTATGAAGCAAATATTTGACAACAAAAGAACAATATGCATTAACACGCATGAAAAATAATCAATAATACATGACTCACTGAGGCAATCTTTAACATGGGCATTATAAATACCCAAGGAAGTAGTAACGTGCCATACAAATGGGAATGATTTTTGGCTAGTTGTCGTTCGAGATAATTTACCATTATTATTGTCTTTGTTATTTGTTTGTTTGTTTGTTTTTTTTTTTTTTTTAATTGGAGCATGTAGGTAGAGTCCTGAGGTAGAGTTCAAACAGGTTCCGACTGTATGTATAATGATTGGTGGTGTCTTTGATTTCTTGTGGATGATTGTTCCACAACTGGAAATGGAGAGAAGGAGGGAGAGAGAGAGAGAAGAGGGAGACAGAGAGGAGAGAGATAAGAGAAAGAAAAGCGAGAGAAGAGAGATAAGAGAGAGAGAGAGAGAGAGAGAAAGAGAGAAGGGAGAGAGAGGGAGAAGAAACAGAGACGAGACAGAAGAAAGAGAGAAGATAGAAATAGAAGAGAGAGATACAGAGAGAGAGGGACAGGAGAGAAAGAGAGAGAGAGTGTGTGTTTGTGTGTGTGTGTGTGTGTGTGTGTGTGAGAGAGAGAGAGAGAGAGAGAGAGAGAGAGAGAGAGAGAGAGAGAGAGAGAGAGAGAGAGAGAGACGATATTCCTACATAATCACAAATTATCTTTATGTAGCAATTGCTAAAGTTTCATGTAAGATCTGACGAAACTACTTTTCAAATTAAAACCGAATATGAACAAATAGTACAAGGAATACAACAAAGACTACAAGTAATAGAACAAACACTTCATGGAATAGAACAAACACCACAGATAATAGAACAAGCACTGCAGGTAATAGAACAACCATAAAAAGTAATAGGACAAAAACTAAGGTAATAGAACAAACACTACATAGATACAGCAAATACTATATTTATCAGAACAAATATTATGGATTTTGGAACAAGAACTACAGATAATAGAATAAACCTACAGGTAATAGAACAAGCTGGCTGAAATATTAGCTGTCTACCTTGTTTGATGGGGAAAATATATCCCTTAACACATAGGTACTTGACACATTCGGACATTCCAGGAGGGGTGAAGATTTCCCCATTGTTAAAGACAGTTTCCCGCACACAGCATGTGTCTGGTTTGAATAGAAATATGTCGCCATTAATATTTCAAGTATAAACTTGATGAAAGGCCATATCCAATGAATGTTACCACGGCGGTTTCTCGGCATGTAATGTTCTGCATGTATTCTCATCCGTGTATGTGTGTCTTTACGCGCGCGTGTGTGTGTATACGTGTGTGTGTGTGTGTAAGTGAGTGTGTGTGTGTGTGTGTGTGCGTGTGTGTGTGCGTATATGTGAGTGTACACAGACACGCCCCCTATCTACTGCGAGGCCATGTATGTAGTAAATAAGAAACAAATAAAAGATGATTTTAAAGCGCCTGGGGGATTCCTGAACAAATGGTACTAGCCCCACATTTTATAGACCACTTTGAATTCAAGGAATAATGTGGCACAAATTACTTTGGCCCCGTTTACTTCCAAAGACGTTTTGTGAAACTTATTGTAATATGAGACTACCTGACAACACAGTTCAATTATAAAGATCCGTCTCGATGAGAGTTAGACCCCATTTTAACCGAGCCGCACAGAAACGTGTTGTACTTGCCGCTGTGTTATCACTGCATCTTATTCCCGAAGTTATCACGGCACATCTAGTAATCCCAGCTCATATGGTAGTCACCACCCCTGTAGTAATCCCAGCTTATGTTGTAGTCCCCACTCCAGTAGTAATCCCAGCTTATGTTGTAGTCCCCACCCCTGTAGTAATCCCAGCTTATGTTGTAGTCCCCACTCCTGTAGTAATCACCACCCATGTTGTAGTAGCCGCCCTTGTAGTAGTCACCACCCATGTTGTAGTACCCGCCACTGCAGTAGTCACCACCAATGGTGTAGTCCCCGCCACTGTAGTAGTCACCAACCATGTATTACTTCCAGCTCCAGTAGTAGTCCCCGACCAAGTTGTAATCACAGTGGCTGTATTAGTCCCCACAAATGTTGTAATCCTAGCTTCTGTAGTATTTAATGCCGATTTAGTAATCCCAGTTCCAGTAGTTATCACCACCCTTGTAGTAATCCCAGCTCCTGTAGTAGTCCCCGGCAATGTAATAATCCCAGCTTCTATAGCAGACCCCACCCATGTAATAATCCCAGCTCCTAACGTAGTCCCCACTCTTGTAGTAATCCTGGCAACTGTAGTAGTCCCTTGCTATGTAATAATCCCAGCTCTTAACGTAGTCCCCACTCTTGTAGTAATCCTGGCAACTGTAGTAGTCCCTTGCTATGTAATAATCCCAGCTCCTAACGTAGTCCCCACTCTTGTAGTAATCCTGGCAACTGTAGTAGTCCCTTGCTATGTAATAATCTCAGCTCCTAACGTAGTCCCCACTCTTGTAGTAATCCTGGCAACTGTAGTAGTCCCTTGCTATGTAATAATCTCAGCTCCTAACGTAGTCCCCACTCTTGTAGTAATCCTGGCAACTGTAGTAGTCCCTTGCTATGTAATAATCCCAGCTCCTAACGTAGTCCCCACTCTTGTAGTAATCCTGGCAACTGTAGTAGTCCCTTGCTATGTAATAATCCCAGCTCCTAACGTAGTCCCCACTCTTGTAGTAATCCTGGCAACTGTAGTAGTCCCTTGCTATGTAATAATCCCAGGCCCACTGCCCATGTCCTGTTACAGTCCTCGTCCATGTAGTAATCCCAGCTCCTGTAGCAGCTGTTGCGCACGTAAAAAATCACTTGGCAATTGGAAATCGAAAAAGAGTAGCCTAACGACGCCGCCCGGGCAAAATTTCGAGTTAAAAATCTACCTAAAGTATTTCAGGATCCTCGCCGATGCAACGGAGTTCGTGCATTGAGCTGAATTTCTCCAGACTCAGGTTTGAGTTAGGAGGGAAACGGAGCACTTATGGGATAAACCGTGTGCCGTGATGTTGATCCAACGACTCAACTAAACTAAACTAAAACATTTTTTATTGAACCATCTGTTCTTTCTATGCGTGGTTAACACACCGAGACATTCTTCTGCGGTATATTGAATTGTATTCTTGATGTTCAACCAAGTTTGGTCAACGCTTTCCTCCAAAGGGTTTTGCAGAGTTTCAGTTTACATTTTATGTCATCTGTAAATTTCTCTTTGACTGTAATTTCTTGTAGTTTTTCTGTGTTATATGTTGGGTGTAATCTTTGTTCCGAGATAATTGTACCGATTCAGTTGTTGAAGAAAATTCCCATTTACTTGTATATTACATTGTGGTACTTCGTTCTTCCCAGTGACGACCTTAACCTGTGTCTTCTTACAATTTAATTCCAGCCCCAGCTGCTCACTGTGTACAACAACCGCGTCTACTAATTGTTGTAGATCTTGTGCATTATCTGCAATCAATACTGTATCATCTGCATTTCTAATGTTATTGAATGTTTCGTCCTCCATTGCTGATTCCATTTATATCTTCTACATTTCTGAAAATATTTTCACTGTATAGGGAAAAAAAGACCTGGAGACATTACACATCCCTGCCTAACACTTCTCTTAATAGGTTGACATTGCCCCACTTTATTATCAATCCTCATGGCAGCTTGTTGTTTCTAATATGTGTATTTTATAAGCCTAATGTCTTTCCAATCAATTTGTAGATCTGCAAGCATATCTACCATGTCGACATGTCTATCTCTTTCAAAAGCCTTTGTGTAGTCAATAAAGCAAAGGTGTATATCCCTGTTTACTTCTATAGCATGTTCAATAACTGTCCCCAGTCTATACACAGCATTTACTGTACCCTTTCCTTCTACAAACCCACATTGTTCTTCCCCTATTTCAAATTGTATTTTCTTCCTCACTCTTTGGATGATAATTCGTAGCAAAATCTTTGTGATGTGACTCATTATACGAATCGTTCTATGTTGATTACATTCCAACGGTCCTGATTTCTTTGGGATTGCATTAAAAACAGAGTTACATAATTCAGAAGGTATATCTCCAATATCATATAATGTGTTCAGCAGTCTGGTGACTTGCTGTAGTCCAAATTCTTCTAAAGCTTTAATCATTTATGTTGTGATGTTATCTGCACCGGGGGTCTTGGCAGCTTTCATATGCTTAAGAACATTTCGAACCTCCATCTTCAAAATTGGCGGTCCTTCATTATTAAATCTAATAACATACTGTTCCTTTCTGTTATCCTCATAGAGGTTTTTCACATAATCTGTACATACATGTAGAATCTGATCTTTTCCTATTATGATTCTGCCGTCTTTTATTAGTAAGTTCCTGAATTCTTTTGTACACTAATTTGGTATTTTGACTGTTGTGTTGTTTTTCAATGTCTAAGTACTTTTCCTCAAGCCATGTTTCTTTTGGCTCCTTACATAATATTCTGACTTGTCTGTGAATTTCTTCATATTTGGCTGTATTATTTGTGTTGAGTCTTCTTGTTTCCATTAATCGTAAAATTTCTTCTGTCATCCATTTCTTACGACCCACCTTCTTTAATTTTGGAATAGTTGTTTCTGCAGCCAAACTGATAGAATTCTTCAACATTTCCCATTGATCATCCACATCCTGGAATAATATCTCTAGATCAGACAATATATCAAATCTGTTCTGTACTTCTATGTTGAATTTGTTTTACATTTCCTTGTCATTACTCAATGTACACAAAACAAATTTAGAGTTTTCTGTTATATACTTGACTTTCTTCAACTTCATCCTCAATGTTCCTGTGAGTAGTCTGTGGTCACTATAACAATCAGCACTGGGAACTGATTTTGCGAATGTTAGCGCTTTTCTAAAT
Source organism: Cepaea nemoralis (assembly GCA_014155875.1). Classification (NCBI taxonomy): domain Eukaryota; kingdom Metazoa; phylum Mollusca; class Gastropoda; order Stylommatophora; family Helicidae; genus Cepaea; species Cepaea nemoralis. The sequence goes on from JACEFZ010023491.1 coordinate 379,241, forward strand.
CTTCTGCTAAATAGAATGTAGTCGGTCTGGTTTCTGATCCTGCGATCAGGACTCCTCTATGTCCATAATCTTCTAGGGTGTTGCGTAAACCAGGTGTTTCCTACAATCATTTCCTGTTCTTTTGCCCACTCTACGAGTCTGTATCCTCTTTCATTTATCTCTCCTAAACCATAGTTTCCTACTGTGTATCTATCACCTTGATTTCCTACTTTTGCATTGAAGTCCCCTATTATGATGTTTTTTTTCTGAATTTTTACATTTCTTTAAAGCTGACTCTATGTCATTATAAAATTCCTCAACACTATCGTCACTGGATTCTCCTGTTGAGGCATATACTTGAATAACATCATCATCATCATCTTCCATTTCTGCCGTCAAGCGTCGCGGGGAGGTATAATTTGCGTTCCAGCACCTGGTGGGCGGCACTGGATAGTGTCATTCCGCGTGGTTGTACAATGTCTTTGATGTCGTCAATCCATGTTCTTTTTCGACGTCCTCGTGGTCTCGTCGCAGATGAACTTTGATGGAAGGGCAGTGATGGTAGTTGCTGGTGTTACATTCTAACGACATGGCCAAACCACTTGATCTTCTGTCTTTCTATAAATGTGGCACAATGTGTTGATCCCACAGTCTGTCTGATAATAGCATTTCTTACTCGGTCTCGGATTGTTAAGTTGGCAGCTCTCCTCAGGCATCTCATTCTCAGGTGTTGATTTTGCGAAGGTGTAATTTGGATAAAGTCCAGGTCTGAGATTGGTAGCAAAGGGTTGGTGTAAATATGCTGTTTATTATCTGTCGTTTTGCGGGCATGGGTATATTTGGAACATGATGTTGAATAACAATTATGCTAAAAGGTCTGCCACGCAATTTAACTAGTAGAACTCTGTCCGACACGGCCCAATATCCTTGAACAAATTTTGATGTTTTCCGGTCCAAAATAATTGCCACTCCACTTTGTCGATCTTCACCTCCAGAATAAATAATCTTAAAATCTTCATCTATCTTGATGCCTGCTCCTGTCCATCTCGTTTCGCACATCCCTAAAATATTAATTTGTTTTTCTCTTTCTCTTTCTTGCTTTATATTATCTTCTTTTTCGTCGTCGTTTAACGTCCTAACGTTTTATGTTGCTAATTTTAATGTCTCTGTCCTTGTCTTGCGATGATCAGTCTTAAGGTGAATCATAATATACAAGGCATTTTTAAAGAGGTAGTTCGCCGTTGCTTTCATCTATGGCAGTGACCATAATGACCACAACCATTGTCTCTCGAAAGAGATCCTCTGCCTTCCGTCGCGAAACTTGAGACCATAACCAACAAATATCTGTTGGCTGACCTCAAAATTTCATCCACCACCTGCCATCCGTGGCTTCTTTTGAACACTTCCAATAAAGGAATACGAAATAACATCACATAATCCACAGGAAAACACTAAACAGCGTCTCCCCGAAGAATAAACGAGTCACGTCGTCGCCATTTGTACCGGAATATACATAATGCATGATAATACATACAGCATAATGCATGATCGATTTAAATTTAAGTAAGTGTGCTCAGGATGGGTACCTAGACAATTGAAGGAGGTACACAAAATGAACCGATTTGGCCTATCCATGCATCATCTCTGTCGATACGAAGATGAAGGAGAAGACATGGTGAACAGGACTGTTACTGGGGACGAATCATGGGTGCATCACAACCAGCCCTAATCAAAGCGTGCTTCAATGCAATGGAAACATCCTTCTTCGCCTTGTGTCAAAAATTTCAAGGTTTACGAAATCAGCAGGGAAGGTTACTACAGGGAACTGCTGTCTGTGTTCTGGGATTGCCAAGGAGAGCTTTTAACAAATTTCAAGACGGAAGGTGACAATGTGAATTCTGAATCGTACTGTGAAGTTCTATTGATTCTTCATGATGCAATTCGAAGACAACATCCAGAACTGCTGACTAGAGGAGTGTTGCTTCTCCATGATAATGCCAGACCACATACGGCTCGATTAACTCAGGGGAAAATTAACCAACTAAGGGGGGAAGATCTGGAACATCCACAATACAGCCCCCGACTTAGCTCCTAGCGACTTCTAACTTTTCGGTTCATTGAAAACCCACCTTGGCGGGAGACATTTCGTGAAAGACGCCGAAGTTGAATGCGAAGTGAAAACGTGATTTAGAAAACAGAGCACACAGTTCTATGCAGCCGGTTTGGGAGGACTGATAAAAAGATGGGATAAGTACAGCAATGTTGATGAAAATCATGTTGAGACATAAAGGGACAATGTGGGTATAAAAATAAACTTGTCTCAAGTTGGTATCATATTTAGTTTCTTTTCTGCAGACATTTGTGGCTTACTTATTGACTTAATCTAGTAATTATTACTTTAAAACAAAAATACTTATTTCGTATTTCATAGAACAGTTTCAAATATAAGCTGTGACGCTTGGACAATTATTTACAAAGCAAAATAACCTATTGGAGAACATTAAAACTGATATAAAAGAAGAATTATGAAGATAACTTGGCCAGCCAAGATAAGAATTCTAATTAATTTGATTGATTGATTGATTGATTGATTGATTTAGGAACCGACATCACAGCATTCGGGGCAATCCCATAAGCGCTCCGTTCCCATCCTCAGCAGCCAGCGAAGAGTTCCAACAATAATACTAATAGTACCAGTAGCAACCTGATTATATGTCCGTCTCGCCTTTCCTCTGAGCGGCGAGCGTCGGCCAGATCCCCTAGTCACCCCTCGCTGTCGCATTCTTGCCAGACCATGGTGATCCATTTGCTCCTCCGAGGTGTACACGTGCTCCCACAAGGCCGCAACCACGTCTGCCTTATCATGCATCAATACTCCACCAAGTTTTGCAGAGCCAGCCAATCTGTCCGCCTGTTCATTCTCCAGCGCACCAGCATGCCTGTCCTCAATCCTATTCAGCATGCTTTCTGAGTCAGTTACAATCACGATGTGTGTGTTTGTGTGTGTCGTATTCTCCATCCAGCAGAAAGCGGCACTGACTGCCTCCACCTCCATTCTTAAGCTAGATGTTGTGGTATCATATGCCAGGCTCTCCTGCACCAAACGGTGACCATTAGCTTTTGCTAAGAACCCCCAGGCACTTCTCCTACCTCTCAACACCGAACCATCTGTGTAGATAATCACATCACCCGGGCGAGCATCATCCTGAATTAGTTGCTGGATTTCCACTTCCGTAGCCCCTGCTGGCCACTCCCTGCACTCCCGGCTCAATGTTTCTTCTTCTTCTTCCTCTTTAGCGTTCCGAGCCATTGAGGTTCTTTGCTGCAAATACAATCCGTCTCCATTCGTCTCTCTGGTGGACCTTCTCTTGCCAGTCGTTGATTCCAAGTGCTTGTAGGTCTGTACATGTATTATCTCTCCACCGCCTTCTTGGTCTACCTCGGGGTCTACGATCATTTATTTCCTGAGTGTAAGCGAGTTTTGTTTCCCTATTATCTTCCATTCTTTCTATATGCCCCAGCCATTGTAGTCTATTAGCCTTCATGATACCAGTGATTAGCGGGGACTTAAACAGATCATAAATGTCTTTGTTACTTCTTCTTTTCCACTCTCCACTTTGTGTATCCCTAATGGGTCCAAAGATGCGTCTTAAAATTTTGTTCTCAAAGGTTTGTAACAAGGCTTCGTCTCCTTTCGTTGTACTCCAGGTTTCAGAGCCATACAGCACAACTGGTCTGATCAGTGTTTTGTATATTGTGATTTTGGTGTTACGAGATAGCGCCTTTGATTTTAGTAGATGTTGTAGTGCATAGTATATCTTATTTCCAGAGTTGATTCTAGCTTGTATTTCTTCCCTTATGATGTTGGAGCAGTTGAAGATTGTACCCAGGTATTTGTATGTTTCCGTTCTTTTAATGGTCATATCATCTATTTGTATGTGGCCAGAGTTTCTAGCCATTCCGTCTCTTGAAATTACCATATATTCTGTCTTATCTTGGTTGATAACCAGCCCCATCTGTTGGGCTTTTCCCTTTAAGCTCAATGTTTCTAATTAATTTAAATTTGTGATATGGATAATGAATATGATATCATTCTAATCAATGTAAAAGAGGCTAAGAAACAATGACGACCTAGCACACATATAAAACAGGGGATTTCAACATCTTGGCTTCATTATGAGAAACGAGAAAGCGAAGCATCATGTAACAACACGAAAATGTGTAGCGATTGATACAGGGGTAAGCAATGCGAGAAGATGTGTAAGTGTCAATCGTGACGGTATCGAAAATACACAGATAAGCTGGTATCATTTGTTGGGGATAGGTATTCTTGAAGAAACATGATCGTCATTGCAAGTCATCATGTGCTGAGAATGATGGTGATGATTGTAATGATGATGATGACAATGTTGTTGATGATGGCAATATTTTAGTTCTTTTAGTATAATAATACACGCTAACTTACTTTCATTCTCGATTGTATAATGCACAGATCCATCTGATCTGTTGGTACAGACAAAACGTTCGCAGCCATACATATAGTAGGCGGAGCCTACGGGAATGCATGTGTCCCCAAACTGGCAATCTAAGTGTTAGACATACAGCAAAATCAGCTCAGTTTGCAAGATAGTCATCATCATCGCCATCAAGCACCAAATACATAATTGTATGGTGCATAAACGAGTCATATAGTTATGTGTTTGTGTACTTTAATCTTAGAAGAAGCAAAAATTATTACGGAGGTTAAATGTAGAATAGTCCAAGCAGTAGCGCCAGTTCACAAGATGAAGAACATTCTCTGGATTATGTATCTCTCAAACGAGGTGAGGAACAGTGTGCTTTAGGGCTGTATTGCTTCAATCCTGATATAGAGAAGGAAACTTAGACTTATACATAAGACAAGTGAGAAATATGTGGAAGCTGCGCATATATGGTTTAATAGAGTAATGATGAGAACACCGTGGACGGATACAACAAATAGTGAAGATATCTTTAAAGACATTATCTTACAAGGATAACTGGTGACTCGCATCAGAAGGAGACTGTTCGCATTTTTGTAACACTTCACGAGATGGGAAAACCTGTAGTATCTTCCCCAATGTAAAATCCAGCTCACGTCAAGAGGGCCTATAAGCAAGCGTCTATGCTGTGTATATAATATTTAATTTTCTAATACGCACTTCATTAACAATTTCCAAGACATACCACACACACACACACACGCATACACACACACACACACACGCACGCACGCATGCACACACACACACACACACACACACACACACACACACAAATGTCTTCTTAATCGATACAATAATATGCTACATTAATCAAGAACAATTGTTAGTATAATAAAGTAATATATCTCGGCAATTTCCAGAAATTATAAGGAAGGCAAAGGAAGCATTTGTACTCATGTAATTTACCGTCAGAGTGCAGGGATTACAGTGGAGGAGATTCAGAAAATCGCATGCATCTTAGTGCAAAAATAAAAGGGAGAATTACAGCTTGTGTGTTCTACCTTAGTTAAGTGTTGCCAATTCATAATACCTACTGGCACCTTGCCGTCTTGACATACCATAGTTACTAGGCTTTAAAAAAGTAATAAATAAATAAATGCTTTGCATATGCTTTACAGGATATCGCTGTCAACATCAGCATCTTTCAGCTGATTGTTGATTTCTTGGCAAGATTACGCTCAGAAGTTTTCCAATGCTTTCTGAGCGGCCGCCTCACACACCCCGGTAGTTACAGACCCGATCTAACCACTGCTGGCCCTCACCGTCGTCACGTTACTTACGAGAGTACACGAGATTACGGAGAAAAGTCGCTAACCTTTAGGCCAGGAAGCCGGCCTTTAAAAAGTACAAGGCATAATAACCTCTCCATAGCACAAAGCCTGGGCTGAATTGCAGAGATCATGTGTTGCTTAGTTTACCCCAGAGGAACAGTAACACTAATACATCTGGAACAAGACAAGCTGCAGGACGTGCCGCATCAAACTGTCCGCCTGTCGGAGCTCAGAACCTGGTCAGCACTGCCATGACATATAGTCAAAGGCTGCATTATCCCGCACCAGGATAAGTCTTGTACTCCTCTCACAATTACGCTCCTCCACCCAAAGCCGTTGGCACAAGGTGGGGTGTCAGGTCTTGGTGAGCGCCGCACACCATTCGGCGCTAACAGAAAGCAGGTGGTACTGTCTACTATCATACAGTAGCTTATTCATAGTTTACTAAGAGCTGACGAAGACAACAAAAGTGCAGAATGTAATGTATCAGCTGGTGACTCACAGTAACATGGAACTTCCAGGCGATCTTTTCTGACCTCGTCTCAGAAGACTAACTTCAGCTGCTCAGAAGATAACCGACACGACACGGTGGTGTGAAGTGAATGGATTACGGACATGGGTTCTTATGTGGACATGGGTTCTTACCAATAGGAGAAAGACCGAACAGTTGTTCAACATGAGCTCTGGCAGCTGAAGTGTGTTCCTTGTATGTCGTTGGGGGTAGATATGTAGCTTGGGGATAGTTTGTGGCAACCATTGGAAGAGAAAAGCGACACTAACGTTGCTAACTGGGCTTTCTACACGAACTATCACAGTGTTGTGTAGTGACTTTCCCTGGGTATTATGTACTATTTGGTAGATATCGTGAGACATTGGTTGTGTTCCCCGTGTACATGTATCTACTGTGTTCGCCAGAAATGAGGCGCTGGAACCTCTTGACCCCGGGTAGATTCGGCCCGTTAGCTATTACAGAGGCCAAACTAGGAGATTGAAAACTCTGATTATAAACACTCTCCCCACCCCCCAAGTTTAACGTGGACAAACGTGCCGAGGACTGAATGGCCACGGGTGAGCTGATCATGAACGTGGAACATCTGGTATGCGGGCGGCGCGGCGCCAGGCGTATCGACTCCTCGGGCACATCTCCTGCCCCTTCCCTAGAAGGAAGGTTATACTAGGGTGACCGATTATATCCTGCCTTCATATCAAACCAACTATGGAACATAAAAAGAATTATCGCCGAAGCAAAGGAGTAGGTGCTTTATGCTCGATACCTCTGAAAACAGCCAGCGGGGGAGAGAATGAAGATGGGAGAAGAGCTAAGGGAGAGGGAAAAAGAAAGGAAGAAGAGGGTTTGAGCCAGAAGGGGTAGAAGGGAAACGCAACGTTTTGGGAGTTCCATTTCAGCTTTCTGTAGTTCTCGCTCTGATTTAATGGTTTGTAGGATTTCTTCGTTCTCCTTCTTTATCAGTACCATATGTTCCACTTCTTGCTTAATGTTTTGCTGGATCTCCTTCATTTCCGCCAGTAGTTTTTCCTTGTCGCTGGTCGGAGTCGGCGTCAGCAGTGCCTTAACTTGTTTCTTCAACTCGTCTATTTGTTTTTGCAGTTGATCTCTTTCAGCTTGTGATATACCCGTGGCTGTCTCGCACCTCCGCATCGCTTCGTTGTAAGGTGTCTTTGTGTTGATGGCGAGCTTTAATAAGTCTCTGTGTCGTTGCAGGTACGCACAGCCCAAGTATCTTGCTCCATGCTTGCCCAGGCAGTTGGCGCGCTTTATTTTGTTGTTGGGTGCTCGGAAGTCCGTGTCCAGCTTGGCCAGCGGACACTCCTTGAAGGCGTGGTGATCGGCGCACTACAGACAGATTTCCGTCTTACTGCGACATGTTGTTGCTATGGCCGACCCTCTGACATCTTGAACATTGATTGATTCTTGGGATGAATCTCTCTGGCTGTTGTATTTTCTTATTAATTGATACTATGGTCGGCATCTCGTTGCCCTCTGTCGTCACCACCGCCAGCGTGCTAGGGATCTTTGAGCACGTCAGGATCCGCTTCGCCTTCAAGATTCGGCTGTCGGGATTCTCTTCTTGTAGCTGCTTCATGATTTGTTCGTCTGACAGCTCCACTTGAGTACGCTTGACAACCCATATGACAGTTTTTGAGTTGGTGTTTCCGACTCTGGTGTCTTTCTCCTCTTTCTGAGTTGTGTTGGCTTTTGTCTGTGGTGGGTTGTCGTCGATCTTCCTCGTGGTTGCTGCAGTAGTAACTGTAGTTTCAAGCTCTCCACCCGTCTTCTTTACGGCTGTGTCGGCTCCCATGTTGCTCATCTTGGATACCGCGTGTCTTTTGGTGTTCTTGCGATGTGCCATTTTCCCCCTGTCAGGCTTCTTGACTTGTTCAGGTGACTTGTCTTGTTTGCGCTCGTAGTTGGGAATAACGACGAGAGCATTTGGAAAGTCGTAAACTGCTTCCCAAAGGGTTTGGGAGTTACCGGCCTGGGAAGGACACCTGGGCCAATGCTGCAACTTTTGCATTTGATGTCAACGAGGGCTTCCAGGATAAACAAGAGACAGTGGCGGTAGCTCTTGACCTGGAGGATGCATATAACAGGGTCAATTATGATCGGTTGGTATACACACTGTTGGACATGGAGGTCTGCCCTTGCCTTGTTAGATAGGTTGCGGCGGTCCTTCATGAGCGTAAGGTTGCACTGCGCATGGGTTCCTGAACTTCTGACCCCTGTACTATTACACCTGGGTTGCCACAGGGATCTGCTTGTCCCCAGTGCTCTTTAATGGCTACACCAGCAAAATCTCAGCTATTTAAACACCAGGTGTTGGTAGAATCTTGACATTTGCAGATGATGTGCTGGTGTACAGTCAGGGCAGAGAGAGGGTCAGTTTGGCGACAGACTTACAGGTGGCAGTAAATACATACATTGGCACCTTGCCGTCACCTTTGTGCTTCAATAAGGCATAATAACTGTTACTCATTGCGGTAGCGATTGCGACGGATAGGGCCAATTCGCGCTGTAAATGTCGTTCACAGTATGTGCATGTGAACACGTGTCATTTCCACCATCATGCACCATCTTACGTCTCACACGCTCGGTGTGTGACTTATCTGTAATAATTTTCTCCTTTGTCTTTATTCCATTTCTGATGTTTGCCCTCCATGCAACACGTTCAGCGGCAATTTGCTCCCAATGTGCATTATCAATGCCTGTATACATCATGTCCGCTAACACACATTTTTGTATCGTAGTAGAGGCGACCCTGAGCATCTCCTTATCCATCTGTAATTCACCAAAAAGATGTCATTTGGTATCCTACCATCATCCATCCTCCTAGATGTCCTATCCATCTAAGTCTACGAAGACTAAGCATGGAATAAACCGTTCACAACCTGATCTTTAAAATACTTCAGTATTTGTGATTTTGTCTTGCCAAGAATTCTTCGCAGACACCACATATGAAAGCTTTAAGGTGGCAGTAAATAGTTAGTCGACAGATCATCCTCATTGCACATCGAACCATTCAGCCCATAAGTGCTCGGATCCCCTCCTTAGTGTGTAGAGGCTACCGACACCAGTTCTGTGTTGGTTTATCAATCTTCTTTGGCTTCCTGCGTAGTGTTTTTGTTTGGCCACCCCTCTTTTAATTTGCTGTTCTTGCAGTCTGGCCATGGTTGTAGGTTCACAGTCATCACTTGGTTCTCGCAAAAGTCTTACTACTTTCAAGGGTTGCGTGGTCTCGAGGTATGGTGTCCGCCTCGAGTGCTGGAGGTCCCGGGTTCAAGTCCCGGTGATGACCGGGAGTTTTTTTCGTGGACTTCTAGTAATAAAATTTCCCCAAAAAGATATCCCAGGTATTATGTTGAATGGATGTCCTCTTAGTCGAGAGAGTACATTGAAGTACTTGGGTATCACCATTGACAGGTGTTTGTCTTTTAAGGATCATGTGGAGGCTTTGGTGATGACGGCTGGTAGGGGACTTAATGCATTGAAGGCTATAGCAGCAACAGGGGTAGATTAGAGGATGCTGTACAGGCTCTTTCCAGCAATTAATAATTTATGTCACTGGTATGGTTTGGGGCTGCTGACAGTATCAAAGAGCCAGCTTGAAAAGGTTGGAGCGCATACAGAATGCTGCCATGCGGTTAATCCTGGGGTGAACAAAGGAAACACCAATTATATGCATGAGGCATATTCCTGGCGCTACCAACAATGACTGGATAAGCATAGCGTCCTTCAGGCCAAATGGTACTTGAAAGTGCTGTAGATAGGGATCACCTCTGCATGCAGCCATGGATATGGTAAAGGATTATAGACTAAGACGAGGCAGGTCCCGGATGGCACAGGCAGAAACTTTCTATAAGTCAGGTGTGTTATCTAGAGAACCATCAATCGTGAAAAAGAGTGGATTGAAGTTCGGAAGACATGGCGTACTGGCACAATCTAATAATAACACTGGGACGTGAGTGCAGAGAAAGAGGCAGCGGGCCGCATGAGTTTAGTGCAACAGCTGATCCAGAGTAACACACATCAAGGTGACATAGTCATCTACACCGATGGGTCAGTGGATGAGAAAACAGACGTATTGGCCGGGGCGTTATGCAAAGGCTAATGGACGAGTTTTGAAAAAGGAGAGTCTGGCATATGAGACCACGACCTCCAGCATGAGGATGGAGGTGGAGGCATTAACAGCGGCATTCTGTTGGCTAGAGGAGACTACTGCAACACACATTGTATTCATTACGGATTCAAAAGAGCTATGCTTAGTAAGGTGGAAAAGGAATGTTTCGTGTGGAATGGCTATCGTCGCTTTAGAGGTCAAAGATTATGAGAATTGTATGGATATTTTGCCCTGGCCATGCGGAGGTGCGGGGGAATGACAGGCTCGATAGGCTAGCAGGGAGTGCACCTCTTAGTGGTAGATTGCCTGTGGAACAAGGTGGATGTGGTCGCGGGGCTGTGGGACCAGGTGGAGAAGGCGAAGGAACATATTGAGAACCCAAATGTGGAAAGTATGAGATTGCGGGGGATCGGCAGGGGTTCTGAAAGAAATCTCAAAACTGAGAGGGAAGGACCAGGAGAATTTTTAATCAGAATAGCGATGGGAAGATTATTAGTATGACTTTTCGCTGGCTGTTGAACGAGGGGACGGAGCACGTATGGGAATGTCCTGAGTGCAGTGATTTCGGTTCTCAACTCACCTCAACTCAACTTAAGAGCTGACGAACTCATACTACAGAAAACTTATATTGATATACCGATACATTTGTATCACATTCCTGAAATTATGTCAAACATAATATGTGTGATAATAACGCATTGACTGAGTAGGGAAGGGATGTAGAAATATGACTAAGGCTGTGAAGTCTATTAGACATCAAATATAAACCAGAGGGAATGTAATGATAGATAATATTAACCAACCAGGGCTGTAAGAAGACACAACTTGGAGCTGGGTGTTGTTTCATAAAAAGCCCGGAAATGACAATAATACGATGTTGTCAGCCAGCAGCTATCTATAAGCGTTGGCATGAGGAATGACAATAATACGGTGTTGTCAGCCTGTACCTATCCATAAAAGTTGTATGAGAATGCAAAAAATCTACGGTCGTGGTCAGGGTGCAGTTCTTAAAGAGTTGTATGAGTCAATTACAATTAATACGGTGTTGTAGCCTGTACCTATCTAAAAGAGTGGTATGAGAAAATGACAAATAATACGGTTGTGCGGTATTGCGGTATTCTACTATGAGCGTTAGCATGAGAAATGACAAATATACGAGGGTTGTCCAGCCTAAACATATCATAATCATTGGTATGAGAAATGACAATAATACGGTATAGGCAGCATGTACCTAACAATAAACGTTGCCGTATGAGAAGCAGCAAATCTTTGTCGATCGTGGTGAGGGTGTGGAGTTCTAAAGAGCTTGTATTGAGTCAATATGATTACGAAAGTCATCATGACAATTAGCAGACACGTGAAAAACATGTGGAAGCTTCCAAATAGCTTCCCAAATCTGTGTTTCGAAAGCGGTTGCGCATGTTTACGAGTTGTGTTCAGAACCCTTTGGGCCACAGAAGGATAAAGGTGAAAATTCACTATACAGTGAAAGGACCACTCAGAACACGACAACTACAACAGTTCGTAAATAGGAAAGTACAGGCAATTATATATGTTAGGATACGAAGTAGAAAAGTGTCAAACAATAGAGTCAGCATTACAGAGCCCTCCTTCTCCTAGACAAGCCAGTCACCAGCGGGGGTTTGTGCATGGTTGCTACATAAAATTCACAGCTACGCAAAAAATATAGCATTCACATGTCTGTTGCAGCAATCACGTCAGAATGCTGGGATAGATCAGTTTGGTAATGTTTTCCGCACTTTGTCGCATTTCGTGTCGGTGTGGCATGTTTCACCGCAGTTGTCTCTCGTCATGGTCAACAGAGTCCAGCCAAAGCCCTCACAACAGTAAGACAAAAATGATATACCCTTTCTCGT